>BROJ01000062.1:0-50605 GCA_026008555.1 Fistulifera pelliculosa | reverse complement strand
CTAACCCTAACCCTAACCCCTAACCCTAACCCTAACCCACGATCAAGCGGAGTGGCTTCGGCCACAGATCGATGCGTGGTGCTACGGAGTCCGTGCTCTGGCGACCGCGGCGGTGCAGTATCCTCAAACTGCATACGCCGGGCTCTGCAAGTCGCTCCAATCGGAGTGGCTTTACTTGCAGAGAGTGCTTCCTGAAACAGTGAAGCCTTCGCCCCGGTCGAAGCTGAGATTCGTGAGCGCTTCCTTCCCGCCCTACTCGGGGAGAAAGAAGCAGTGAGCGACGCCTTCGCGTCCTCACGAGCCTTGGAGTCAAGTCCGCCGGCCTTGGGGTCTTAGATCCCACGGCGACCGCAGGGACCAATCACTCCAGCTCGCTGTCGCTCACAAGTCTCGCGACCGACAGTCTCCTCTCGAGTGCTCCCTTGAACGTGGCGACCCACCAGTCGCGACGCCAGGGAGCAGCGCCTCGCACTGCAGGGGAACGACATGCTCGCGATGCTGCCCGGCTCCAGCAGCTTTGCCAGCAGGAGGGACCGCGCGAAACACGCCGCCTCCAGAGGGCCAAAGACACGGGTATTTGGCTCTCGGTTCTCCCCAGACCTTAAACGGAACTGATCTGTCTCGGGACGAATTTCGAGACAGCGTTCGTCATTCGTATGGGTCTCCCAGTGTTGGCGTTACCAACCACCTGCGATGGATGCGGAAACCTTTCAGTCTTGCACACTCGCAACTGTGCAAGCATGGTGGGTTGGTGACGATGCGGCATGACGACCTGAAAATGGAAGTCATGTCGCTCTGCGCCAGGCTTTCAGTCCCGGTGCGGTTCGCGATGAACCAAAATCAACACCTATCGCGAACCCACCACCGAGGGACCGGCCGAACCGCAGGCGGAGTTGCGTGGAGATATCTCTACCCATGGGTTCTGGACCCGGGTAAGACCACCATCTTCGACGTTCGTGTCACCGACACGGACGCCCTACTCATTCGGGTCAGGATCCGTACAAAGTCCTGGCCAAGCAGGAACGTGCCAAGCGGGACCTTTACGCGGCCCCTGTGCGGAACGTCGGCGAGATTTTACTCCTCTTGTCTTTTCTGTGGATGGGTTGATGGGCGAACAAGCGACAGCCGTCTCGCTGACGCCTCGCTCGCCGCCTTTCAAAAAAATGGGGCGATCGTACTCAACCGTGTGTGGTTTTGTGCGTTCGCGCTTGAGCATATCGCTTGTTCGGTCTGTCAGCATGCTGCTGCGCGCGCTGGATGGAGCCCCTCCGCGCGATAGACCGACTTGGGATGGCTCGGGCCTCCTCCTTTATTAGGAGACGACCGGTCGTCACCTTAGTACTTAGTTTCGTTCCCAGTCTCGGATCGTCATTCCCACGATGACACGATTCCTCCGGGACCAGGATTCGAAACCCCTTCTCCTCTTGGGAGTGGTTTTCGGACTAGTTTATAGCCTAATCTCTACGTAGTACCGTTTTCCACCCTAACCCTAACCCTAACCTAAGTCTCGGGCCTCCTTCTCTATTAGGAGACGACACGGTCGTCACCTTCGTCTTTAGTTTCGTTCCCGGTCCCGGATCGTCATTCCCACGATGACACGAATCCTCCGGGACCGTGACTCGCAACACCCTTATCTCACCGGGAGTGGTTTTAGGCCTAGTTTACATAGTCTAATATCTACGTAGCACCGTTTTTCCACCCTAACCCTAACCCTTGGGGCTCGGTTTTCAAGAACTGCACCCCCAATAGCAACCCTTCCCGACCATCTGGCAATGCATTTGTATAAGAAAGTTGCAGAGACGAGCTTCAGAGAAGAGCACTTGATTCACACTCAACCATGAGTACATGAGGTGTGGGAGTGCAGATATCACCCTGCACCATATGACCAGAAAGTCATCAATAGCTTCTTCTAAGCTTTCTGAGCCCTAACCATAAGCGAAATCATAGTGGAAAAGCGGAACAGAAGCGGCAACGACGAGGCAAATCAAAAACAAAAAGCGAGACGCGAGACATCACTCGAATCGAATAATAATGATCCTAATTATGGAGTTAATTTGACGAATAGATCAACTGTGCTGTTTAACTGATTCATTCGTCGTCGACTCTCTCTCTTTTTTTCTTTGGACACTTTGTTTCGAGAACAAGATTGGTGGGTCGATTCTTCGTCGCATTCAAAGAACTGTGCCGAAACTCAGACAATGCCAAAATCCTCCGAATCACAGTCCATCTTTTGCAATCGCGGACTCGAGTTATGGACGGCGTCTCGACAAGAATGGAGAGAGTCGCGTCCTGTCGACACTTCAGCAACAACACTCGGACGCTCTCAACCACTGCGGCGTCGGGATCGTAAACAGGTAACCGAGATGCTGCGCACTCGCATGGGTCCACATCCATTGCCGCAAGTGATTGCGTTGTCCGAAATGATTGAATTGTATAATTTCATATGGAATGAGGATGACAGCAACGCGTGAGAAGTCATGCCATGTGAACGAGACGGTAAGCATGTCATTACAATTATCGACCCACCTGCAAACGTTAAGAGCAAAGTGTAATACTATATATAACAAACAATGATCTATTAATGAGAATATAATAATAACAATACTAGTGCGCAGAACGAAGCACTCGCTCTTGTGATCGAAAATGATAATGGTCGTCCATGGATCGACCGTAGTACAAATACAAATATAGGCTCTCTCGAACAGAGAACATTCAATTAATCGGCCTTGAAATGGTTCCAGTGAGCATGCCTCTGTTCACTCGAGTCGCTTTTATGCAAAGAAATGTCATTTGTATCAAACAAATGATAAAAGCTGGGTTCTGTTGGCGCAACAAGGCTCTCGTCACCGCACAGTGCCGCCGATAAAGGTTTTGCAATCCGGGTGTCTTGATGTCCATGTCGAACGCACTCATGGGTGCATCACCCGTGTACAGAATAGGAGACCCAGCAGGTTTCGATGCAGTCGGTGGAGGCCGGGCATGGCGTCCGCGAACATCGGATTTCTTGACGCGGTGGCTTTCCACAGGATGAAAGTTAGGACAAACATCTCCAAGAGAGCATTGGCGATGTTGACATATACGAGCCTTGTATTGGTTCGGATGATACAAAATTTCTTCCAGGGAGTGCGCTTTTGGGCAATGGATACCGTTTGGGCATTCATGAAGAACCAATACTTTGGAATCTTTTGTAGCTTGTGCACATGGGGACACATTTCATCGCTGTATTCGAACACAGCGGGGTTACGCCTCAACCAGCCGCCATTCACTTCGGCGTGCGCAAAGCCACAAAGCTCGTGGTGATGGTCGTAACGCTTCGAGCACCATGTCGTCCGGAACGCTGCTGCTTCCTGATTCGAAAGAACGCCCAAAGAATCTATGCGGTGCTCTTGTCCATCCGGATGCGTCAAAGGAACTCCAACATCGCCCCAAATATAGGCGCTTTCCCCACCATCGGAACCAAAGAATTGACGCCATTCGTGACTCGACAATTGCAAATGCGAAGCATGGGCCGTATCATGAATGAATTCATTGTGACACCGAAACACATCCAAAGCGCTTCGAACATTTTCGTTGAAACAAAGCAATACGGCTCGCTTGTCGTCCGAATCTCTCTGAGACGGACTGTTGGGAGCATTCATGGAAGTCAGTTGAGGAGACGCCTGCGGTGTGTGCGTCGGGGAACCATGCGGGCTTACGGATGCGAATAGTACATCGTCTCGATGCACGTTCATATCATTCCATGGCGCAGGCAGGTGGCGTAGCAGAAAATCATCCTTGCTGACCTGCGCCGCGAATGCTTCACGAAACATGTCTCCGTTTTCTTCCGTTCCATCAGGGCGCGGTATGATATAGTGAAAGCAGCTGTTCAGTATGATTTGCATGCAGCGATTCACTTTTGTCCTGGTGATGACACCGGAGTCAATCTTGTGGGAAACACATGCATGAACTCCAGCTTGCAATTGCTGCCGTGAAAAGAAGCCGTACTCGAGCGCCAATATCCGGCCTACCAACCAGGTTATCAACGTCACTGCTCTCGATGTATCCGGTTCGTACAAACATGCTTTCTTTCGCAGAAGAGTCTTGAGTACTTCCGAACTGGACCTCGAACCCGTTGCATAGCGATGTGGACTGTTGGTAAGATTGATGTTGTTGTTGGAGTTGGAGGAAGCAGAGGACTCTGTGCACTGGGTCGCTGAGTATGATTTCGAGGCGGTGTTGTCGACGAAGTTGGGTGCAAAGGAGGAGGACCTCGACGATTACTTTCATAAGCTCCGGCTCCGGACATGTAAAGCCCCGATCGACTCGACGAGTTGTTTGATTCGCGCGGAACAAATGGTAACGGGTGGTGTTGCTGTTGCCATCGTGGTGCAGTCGGCGGGACGCCTTCGGTGCGAAACGAAGCCACGTGTTGTTGCTGCGAACGCGGGGTGGACCAAGCTCCTTGTGATTGCGAAGCCTGAGCCGCGTAACTCGGTGCGAATCCTTCATCCAGCGAGTACGGAGTCACTCCATCCCATGAATCGACTCGTCTGTGATGATGATTGAATTGCTGCTGCATATTGTGATGATGCTGAAAGAGAGCATCGTCCGTCGACGGGGCCGTAGAAATAGTGGAAGGCGTCCCAGTAATTTGAGAAGGCAACTGTGGCGAAGGAAGAGCATCGTGCGGCAAGGAATCAAACGAGCGAATTGTTGTATTATCATCCTCATCTTCGCGAGACTGTTCCGTCTGCAATGTCGCTGCTTCCATCTTTTCCGCTGTAATCCAAGCCGGCGCAGAAGCATTCGTTGTATTGTTGAATCCCATGGTGCGCCCTGACAGCGTCGAGAGCTGAGACGTGTCTGTTTTCACTGAGCTGGAAATGGTGGCTTTTTCTAAATTCTCTGAAAGGGGTCGATGTTGTGTCACAGACGCCGCGTCTGCTGTGTGAATTGATAAAGGTGTGTTGTGCTGATAATTGTGGCCTTCTCTGTGCAGCTCAGAATGGGCTTCACCTCTGTTTCGGTCCTTCTCGAGCGCCCCACGATTGACCGAAGAAACGAGAGAAATGTCTCGAACGTGGGCACGATTTGTTGAGTCTATCGCCGTTCCGCTTTCCAACAAGTAGCTTTGCGTGCTTTCTTGAGATTGTGAATGATGATTGAAGTAAATGATAGTGTTATCAATTGCGAATGTTGCTGTGTTTGTAATAATTCTTTGCTGTTGATTCTTCAACCCATCATCGTTTCGTTCTCTGTTCGTTGAGAAGAGTGTTGTGTCAGTGTCATGAAGCTGCGAACTCGCGGTGAATTCGAAACCAATCGTACGAGCGAACCGGGCCTGATGCAGTGTAGCATAGGTAGTACTAGGAGTCGACTGTGACTGTTCAGTGGACTGTCCGAGCACGTCTGACCGCCGTTGAGAACTCATCCCTAAACGGCAATTCAACCTGCTTTCTCCATTCCGAAGGCTGTTGCCGTTGCCGAGGTTCTCAGCAGCGAAACAATTCTCAAAAGTATTATTGTTGATTAAAAGATCAGTCGAGAAAGGACGGTCGTCTAGGAATTGCTGCGAATGCCGATCGCCCGCTGGACCCGGCAAATGATGTGATGTTTTTCTCATTGTCGCGCCGGCCATTCCAATGGACATTTATGAATTGTCGTCTCGTCGTCACGGCCTTTATTGCGCGAATATGTGTTTGTAATCGTATGAATGGCTTATTTCTTTTGCAATTGTTTTCAATTCATAAAATTCACTCGAAACGAATGAAAATCGTCTCCAAGCCAGTCAACGAGCGCGGTGGGAGGGAATGCTCTCGTTGTTGGACTCTCCGTTGCTGTTTTCCGTTTTGTACTCTTGGCTGGATTCAAATTTTGAGTCATGCCAATCGGATCGAAAGTAGCGTGAGAAGTACTATAAATTTCAAATTCGCTGCGCGCCGGCTCAATAGCCGCCCGGCGTTTCACGAGCGATGGAAGCACGTGCACCGTGCACATCTTGACATCATCCTTCTCCTTGTGCAGCAGTCATTTCGAAACTCGAATTTTGAAATTGGCGGGAAGAAGTGTGTAGAAATTTCTCCAGTAGTGGTAGGACAAATAGATAGTCCAAGGGAACCGTTTTGCGCGAAGACAGAAAAGAAAAACCGAACTCGACATGAACGAAATACGAACTGGATGGTACCGAGATCTTGCGCAACAAACCACAATATGTAATACTTTAAAAGATTAACCATCTTTTCATTCAAGAAAGATCATCAAAGCATATAAACAACGATTGATTGTACGCGTTGCAGGCCATTTAATATTATGAGCAAACGACGACAAGCTCCAACCACAACTGCCTTCAACAACACAACACATCAAGAAGCGATCATTCTCGGGGAGGTCTCGTCGGTTTTGTATTTGCTCTGGCGCTACAAAAATACACGGGCTGCAAGCTACCCGTGTACGAACGCGCGGCTTCCTTTTCTCCCGACGTTGGAGCAGGCTTGACGTTGCAGCAAAATGGTTTGAAAGTCATTCGAGATATCGATGAAATTTTGTATCAAGAGATACTACTAGCAAGTTCCCCATTCACAGAACGTTCATGGGAACGGCATGATGGGACGGTTATTGCAGCCGCAGTTGAAACCAACAGCCGCGGAATTCAACGATGGAGATTGCAGAACTTGCTCTATCAAGCAGTGCGACAAAAGGAATCACGGTGCATTGGGGTAAAGAGCTGGCCGAATTGGAATATCAGTCTTCTCCCAATCAAGTACATGTTCGATTTACAGATGGAACCACTTTGACCACGAAATGGCTTTTGCAGCGGATGGTGCTAACAGTAAAGTGCGTCAAACAGTCGCACCCAATGTGAAATGGGAATATTCTGGCTGGACAACCTTCATGGGAATTTCTCCTATCCAAAGTGAAAAGCTTCGAATGCCAAGTAGTTTGACAACCAAGTGTCACGCTACATTCTTTCCGACGGGCGTTTCCGAATCCTGTTTTCAAATTCACTTTCCCGTCTCTTCAACGCTTCCGGATTGTTGGGGAACTTTGTCTTGTGAGCGTGGAACTAAAATGTGTCAGAAACTATCAAATGAATTAAAGAATGATGGCTGGCATGAGTCGTATTTGAATCACTTGAATTTGGCAAGTCGAAGCGTTCAAGTAGGATTTGGTGCACTGAAACTTGCTTTGAAACATTGGGTTCATGATCGCGTCGTCTTGCTCGGGGATGCAGCACATCCACCTCACCCATTTCTAGGTCAGGAAGTCAACAAGGATACGAAGATGCCGCAACACTCGCGATCCTTATTGAAAAGTTGGGCATGAACGCCAAGAGTATGGAGCTGTACGAGAAAATCCGCATGCCACGCGTGGAACTCGTTTCGAAATGTGACATGCAAATGGGTGATTCGCAACAGCGTCGATCGATTAACAGTAAGCTTGCATTCTGCCAAGAGGATTCCTTGCAACGGCAGATTTTCTTTCACGAAACGTCGCCTCTGTTGCTGGAAGCGGCCGCTTATGATTATCGACAACCGATACTAGATGCAGTAGCAGCTATAAAATAACAATGAGACATCCACATAGACATGACTTGAAATTCTGGGTTATGAAATACATTTTGTAACATGGTTTACGTTTTTTGGTTGGAAATCTAGATCCCTAGCGAGTAGCGAGCTAGCGAGAGGCTCCTCTATAGAGCATGAAGGACAAAACTGTTCCGTACGTCATTCCTCCGCGTCTTTGGCACCTTGTCAAAACTCGCTGCGTTATTCTTGTTGTCCCATTCTCATTCAACACAGTCCAATTTTGTCATTCATACTGGTCTCTATTCCTTTATTTGCAACCATTGATGAAAGGTCACTTACATACTATACTCCTGATATATTATATATCGGCACTTTTCGCGTTTTCACTTTCTCCGCCCATTCCTTCCCAACGAACGACCTGCACGACACTCCGAGAAACGGCTGCACCGATTGATATCACAATCACTTCAACGCAACAATCTGTGTTCGATGCACTTGAACATCTCTACGTGTCTTCATTGCTGGAAGAGCGGAACGCGCTAAGTCGAAAAGATGGATACTGGCCTTTCCTTGAGAGCAATCGCGATCCACCTCGCGAGTACACGTATGGGGAATTTGATCTGGCTTTTTTGGCTCATCTCTTGACAACATACTGTCGATATTGCCAGTCCTTTCGAGATATTGGCAGCGGAACGGGTCGACTGGTCTTTACGGCAGCTGCTCTTATGCCATCGTTTCAAAATGTGCAGGCCTCGAAATTTTACCTCGACTGCACGAACGTGCCATTTTCAATTTGGAACAATGCCCCGCAGCAGTGAAGACGTTTTATTGCTTCCAAACAGTGAAATTGGGCTGAAACCGCATATTCACTTTCAACTGGGTTCGCTGGAGGATCCTTACGTTTATATCGGTGACGCCGATGCCATTTTTGCTTTGCGAGCTGCATGCCCGAAAGTGTCAGGACTTCTTTGGCCATGCAAATCGGCCGCCAATGTAGACCAGGAACCATTGTCATGACCACCGAGTATCCTCTTCAACTCATTGGTGCGTGTCCGGCTGTTATGGACGACGAAGAGCGCATTCCGGGAGGACAATACGAATTTGAGTTGATCGACACCGTTACTGGACCTTGCGATGTTGTCGGTGGAACGAGTACAATTTACATTCACCGCGTGAAACAATCCATGCAGCTACCCCAACTAGAACCTCCTATCTTGTCGTTGGAACAGAAAGCCTATCGCGCTGTTCAAGAAGCAGAAAAGCTACGAGATGCGGACGCATTTCTTCGGAAAGTTTACAACAATATGGTGTTTTGGGACTTCCTGAGAGATTTTGGCCTAGATCATTTCGAAACAACGATTAGTGACATCCAAAAGGACATTAACACGGGCCTGTTTAATTAATGTGGACAGGAATTGTAGCTGCCCTTAGCTTGTTGACACGAGTAACGTGACTTTCGTTTCTCCGCCAGGAGCATCGGCGAACTGCTGAGCAGTTCTCGCTTTATCAAAATATCGATGGATATATATGGACGTTAAGGTTAGTTAGCCAGCGTACTCCTTGTAGAGCTCCTGCGCTATCCCATCATTTTCTATAAAATCTAGGGTGAGCCGAAAGCCGGAAGGGTCCGTTTCAATTTTTCCATTTCCGACCGTTGTGAGTTGTGATGAATGTGAAAAGTCACTGAAGATTCTATTATGCATTCGTTACTCGTTACTCGTTACTGTCAATAATATTGCAAGAGACATTTCCATTGGTCTTTTCTCCTTACTTATTTTGTACTAATTTTGTCGATGGGTCAGTGCAACCGAAACCCGATGACTTTGACCGCCACATTTTCCCTCTTCGACAGCAACTTTTTTAGGCGAGTCCTCACGAACCGACTCGTTTCATGGCTTGTCGTTCTTGATGTTCGTGCAGCCCATGCAAGATTGCCCACAACAGCATCAATAGCAATTACAGAAATGGGGACTGGACGGAGAACGAATGTATTAGCCGCGGCAACGTTGCCATCGCTAGCTCTGGCGAGCAATATTTTCGTACACGAGGATATTCAACCTCGAATTGTCGGCGGATTTCCCGGAGGTGCCGGAGCGTATCCCTATTTTTGCCATGCAGTTACAGAAGATAGTGTATGCGGAGGTACACTCGTAGCGCCCGATGTCGTCTTGACAGCGAAATCATGTGAAGCTGTCTTTCAAAACAATTCCGTATTTGTCGGTTCCAACGATCGACTTGGTCGGGATTTCGCTCCACGCATCGCCGTTTCCTCTATACACACACATCCCACAGAGGATCTCATGTTGATATTATTGAAGGAAACCAGTACGAACGCTCTTGTTTCGTTGAATACAGATTCGACAGCTTTACCGACCGATCAACCCATGTTTACCATTGGCTTTGGGAAAGCGACGGAAGAAGATGAGGCATTCAGTGATGCCTTGATGGAAGTTGACATGTTTCTTCTCGAAGACGGTATTTGCAGTTTGCAAGTGGGCAAAACATTCAACGCAACAACCCAGTCTTGTGCTAGTTTTCCTTTGGAGGACCGTGTGACGGCGATGAAGGCGCGCCGCTTTTGGATTTGGTCACACAAGTCCAGTACGGCGTCTACAGCTTCAACCTGGGATGCACCAACCAGCCTTCGGTGTATGTTCGACTAGCTACGTACGCGAATTGGATCACGGATTTCATTTGCTCCAACTCGACGCTTCCACCTGCTGACGTTTGCGGTGAGACGACAAACAAGGGAAAGCAATCCAGCAAATCCAAAAGCCAAAGGGTAAAGGTAAAGGCAAGAGCAAGAAGAGCACATCAGCCAAAAGTAGTTCAAAGGGCAAAGGAGGCGGTAAAGGAAGTGGAAAGGGCAAGAGCAGCATAGACTCTTCAATCGACACCGAGACGGACGATTACTTTTACATGAACTCGACTCATCACTGTTTCTACGAAACACATTATCACAACGCAACATACTACAATGTTACCAAGGGCTGCACGAAATCCAGCAAAAGTCTTCCTTCAAAAAGGAGAACAACTCGACGACATAGCCGTAACAACGAGAACGACCCATCAACAACGAAATCGTCGCAAGAGACGGCAAAATCAATACCCAAGGATACGAGGTGGGCGCGAAGAACTGTCGTAATGCACAGAAAAGGTTAATCTATGTACATTGTTTGATTATGTTATCAAAACAAAGCAGTTCATTTCTTTTCAATTACCGATTTTTGTTGTACATTAGAGTTCGATGTCCTTTCTCATTGGACGCCCGCTCGTGACTCGAAGACGCGTGACACAACCCTTCCGCCAATAATGCGCGGCGCCCATCGCGCATTGCTGCGGTTCTTTTCGCTGCACGAAGACAACATGGCACAAAACAAACAAAACAAGACGAACACAACAAGCAAATAGCATTCCTTTTTTATCTCTTTCTCGTTCATCTTACAGCTATCAAAGACAACAAGCAATCATGTCGAAACGCATGTCACTCGAAGAAAAGCGAAAGACAATCTTGAGCATTTATCATTCGACGAAACAAGTTTACACAGAAAAGAGATTTCGATTTTGGCCGCCAAAGCAGGCGTCAATGCGAATGCGTGAGTCTCTTTTTTTTCTCTGTATTGTTTATTTTATTGAATAAAGTCTCTCATTTTTTTCTCTCTGTTCATTTTCTTTCAATAAAGCTTCACGGACGTTCACAATGGACTCATCGACGACGATCTCGTGGACAAGGACAAGATTGGTGGGAGCAACTTCTTCTGGAGTTTTCCTGCCAAGAAAGATCGCATGATGCAATCGCAGCATCAGGATCGCTTGAAAAATATCGATAAACTCAAAGTCGAGCTGACAGAAGCCCAGGCACAACTTGCCGACGCCAAGCGGGGACGGGAAGACGATGAGGACGGAACGCGTGCTCAGAAATTGGCTCGTTTGCAGGAAATTGCGACGCTGATGAAACCGCTGCAGGATGAATTGGCCTTGTTGAAAGAAAATGATCCGCAGGCGCTAGCAGACTTGCAGCAGGAACTCAAGTTGTGCAAGGAGGCGGCGAATCGCTGGACGGACAATATTTTCAATGCGCAGAGCTATTTGGTCAAGAAACGGGGCTTTGAGAAGAAGGCAGCCAACAAATTGCTCGGTATTACCGACTCGTTCGATTGTACGTATCTTGCGAGAGCATGTTGTTTATACAGTTTTGATAACTTTTTGAACTTACTTGCTCTCCTTCGCTTTTCCGGATAGACCCCGAGGATAAGTTTACGAAATGATTGAGTCATGTCTCGTAGCGTATGTGGCCCTAGAAGGGAGTGAGGAGCAGTCATTGGCTGGCTGCTCTATACAATACTCCAATTCACAAAAGAGATCAGTGTATCATCGGTCGTCGACCAGGTACCATCGATCGCTATTACTCATAACAGCGTAGGGCAGTATTTTATATCCCAACCGACTATCAATATTTGCTCAATACACGTAAATCAAAAAAACAATCGAGCATCGCATCATTAAAATCAACACGCAGAGATCAGCAAGAATAGCGTTCGTTTAGTTATTATTCTGTGTATCATATTGTGCAAGTATTTCAAAATTTGGAAGGTTGCCATTGTGTGTGTGTCTAGAAGAACGAATCATCATCCTCGTCTCCATTCCAAGCCAAATGGCAAATCTGCACCATATTCTTGAGTGAAACACGCTGGAGCAGCACATCATGACCCGTCTGTTGCAACACGTATCGGAAGAGATGTTTCCGATACGCTTTATCGAGTGGTCGTTCGGGTTGCTGTTTCACACGATGCTGATGTTCTCGTGAATCCTCTGGCGAAAGCATGCCGATGGACAAAGCCATGCATTCATTCTTTTCACAAACTGCCGATCTTTGCAGCACCGTCGGAGAATCATCGTGTTCCGAACAAGCCGCCGACTTTTGTTGCTGCGATGATCCGACAGCGACAGCTGCTCGACATCCAACCAGAGTCTCTTGCCTAGCATGTTATTGTTGATATTGTCGGATTGCGCTGAGTTTGGAATATTGGCGCGGTTTTGTTTTGTTCATTGGTTTTTTTGTATTTATGTTTTTTTTTTATGCGACCACCATCCATCACCATTCGTCTGAATTTTTTTGTTGGTCGGAAAAATGGAAAATGTGTCAGTCGTCAGTCCGGACATCGGAGAAACATGCTCTTCGCGTCATAGTTGGTGGAGAAGTGAGAAAGTGGAAAGGTGTTCACGTTCACGTTCCCAGTTGATGAGTACAAAGGTAGATGATTTTATTCCCGGAAAGCGAATAGTTGTAGCGAATGAATAGAGACAATACCAGTAGACAGTAGACAATACTGGACAACCGACAACCGACAACAGCCGAAATCCGGAGCCCGAGCTCCGAGCGTCTCATGTCTCATTGTAATTGCTAGATAGTAGATAGTCTCTAGTTGAGTGAAGAACACGTATTTTACATGATGACGAATGACCGAAATTCTATCCAACGTGACAGGTGAACTTCCTCCGGTGGAATCTGGAATCTTTAATTGAGACATTGAAATTCGAAACAAATCTCCGATCGGCAAACAATACCCTGAACCCTAAAGGAATGAAGGAACATCATGACGCACGAACGTCGGAAATTGGAACGAGATTCGGAATTGCGCAAGCAAGTTCGTCGGAACGTTTCCGAAATTCCGATTCTTGCGACCAACAGGCATTTGTCGCACAGATATTCAACAAGAATTTGCGTTATGCAACCTCGGTCCAAGAACTTCGCGGATGAACCGTGTGTCCGTGTCTGAATCATCATCATCACTCAACCTTGTACTATAGCAGAGAGCACACACAACGTCAACTCGTGGCACGTGAACGCTCGGAGATGGCGTCGCGCCGTTGGCTCTATACACTGTTAGCGATACGCAAAAATCTGAACCTGGGAAATTGGACTGAAATGAAGAGAAAAAACTTGGAACGCAGCCAAACGCCAACGGCATATAAGTGCTCCAGGAACGTCGGCACATTTGACCGCACAAAAAGCTTCCTTCTCCTTCATTTATCTACGGTATTCAACTACTTGACTGAATTGTCCTTTATCCTTTCTATTCTACATATAACAATAGGATAAACACACACAATGTGCCGCTGGATTGCTCTTTTGAGCAACCAGCAAGACGTTTGCCTGGCAGATGTCGTCTTGGCGCCTTCCAACTCGTTGGTGCAGCTCGCGAAGGATGCTTCCTTTCATCCGGGAAGCGGAAGTACCAACAATCACGTCATGAACGGTGACGGTTTTGGTGTCGGATGGTATTATGAGAAGCGTATTCATGTTTCTCCGTACGACGAAAACGAAGAGCTTCTTGCGAAAGGAGAAGACGCGAAACGAAAGAGCAAACGGTCGCTGCTGTCTTTCGAGACACTCAACCGGCTTGGAGCAACCTCAACCTTCATGAATTGGTGAAGGCGGTGCACACACGCTGCTTTATTGCTCATGTGCGTGCCGCTTCGGCGTTTACAGGCATCTCGCAAGTCAACTGTCATCCCTTCAAGGCAGGGCGTCTCCTGTTTTGTCACAATGGCCGCATCGAACGATTTCCTGTGATTCGTCGCGCACTCATGCAGAAATTGACGGACGAAGCTTTCATTGCTGTCAGAGGAACCACCGACTCGGAATGTATTTTGCACTCATTCTCACATTCCTGACCAAGGATTCACCGGACGGCGTTTCTCCGTTCCATCAGACTGCCCTTTTGAAGCCAAGCGTCTTGTCAACGCCGTCAAGAAAGCTCTGCGAAGTATTGAAATACTCATGGACGAAGCAGGAATCTATGATACGACCTACAGCACTTTTAATTTTTGTTTGGTGGATGGTGAAACCATCGTGGCCACGCGCTTTTGCGACAAGTCGCCTCGAGTGCCGCCTCCCTCGCTCTACATGGCGTTTGGTAACGCGGATCGTCTCTACTATGAACTGACACATGAAGATGCTACTCTGGAAGCCGAAAGCGTCAATAACAATACAAGCGATGACAATAGCTCTGACGATGATGGCGTGGCGGAAGGAGAGGACTACGCCGAGAAGCAAATATCTCTGACCAACGCCGAGAGTCGTCCCGGCCGTTTGTACAATGAAGTTGACCCATCGACCGCTTGTTTGATTGTAGCCAGTTGTCCTCTGACCAAGACACACACCTGGACGCCGCTTCCCAAAACAGCATTCTGTGGTACGAACGAGGGCAATTGCCGGAACTCCGCTTGCTCAAGCACGAGCGTCGCATTAGTATGGTGGAGCAGTAAGCGTAGTGATCTCTCAACTGCAATCACAATCAAGTGACCAGGACAGACCAGCACGTTTCGTGATTTTTCAAAGACTGGAATGGGACCTTTTATATAATAATGATAATGATGAAACAATCAAGATGATTCGACATACATGTTGCTTTCCGTGTGTTTGCTCTGGTAGTAAAAGTTCAAGTGATACAAGGACGTGGAAACGAGTTCTTAGGAAATCACATTTAATTTTTCTGGCAATCGATTCGTTAGTAAAGTGCCTCTCCACAAAACAGTCGCTCGAGCCTCAATGCACTGCGATCTTTTCCTAATTCTGGTGTTCGTGATAGCCAATTTGAAGGGAAATTGCTGTTCAAATAAAAGACGAAGTGAGAAGGATGAACCTTGTCACTACAATATTCTCACTACGTTCTTTCACAAGTCGACGCTTGTTCTCGCTTTATAGCTATGCGATATAAGTGTTGAGGCACATCGACATGAATCCCCTCGGGTGCTTCTTATTTAAAATCACCTGACTGCAAGTTATCGATCTTCATGGAAAATTTGAGAACACAATATTGGCAAATTTCGAGATGGAAAGCTCTACCTGCACTTCTCCCAGTTTATTTGTAACTCTAAGCTCTGCTGTGGGAAGACTTTCTCCAAGATTGCAGGAGAATAGCTTGCCGCTTGGTCAGTTGGTTTGTGGCTGTTGTTTGTATTTTTTTCACTATTTGTCCTGTTACAATGGTTTTCCTTCTCGGCCAACAGGACCTTCGGTCCTCGTCACATGCTCGTCGCCGTGCCGATTGTTGCTTCCATTATTTCTTTCAAATTTGTGACGACTCGCAAGTTTTCGCTTTCTGTTCTTCTATTTCGCACACGCAGCGTTCGCTACAATAATTTTATACTGGGAACGAAAACGCCGCACAGCGCGACGTGCGTGAATACTGCAGTGTACATACGTACATACGTGGTCAAAGGTCGAAATGTTCCATCTTTTCCGACTGATCATTTTGAAACGATTTCGTTGCCCAGACTTGCAATCAAAACAAACGACGTTGGTCGGAATAGCAAGCACAAAGAAAGCCGACATTATAATCTTTGGAGAAATCTGCTGCACTCCTCCCAAATAATGAAAGTGAAGCCCTTGAACGAGCAAAGGGCGCTCCGTTCCGCTGGGGATGACCGACCCAAGTCGTTTCGCATCGAGTTGTCGGTGGGCAATCTATCGGCAGTGCAAGATAGTCTTCCAAGACCCGACAATGAATGGTGGAAAGAAAGCAGCGGAACGCCCCATTTCGTCAACAAGGGCTTACAAGCGTGGGAAAAGGGGCGTCAGCAATGGCTTAAGCGCGATGGAATTTCTTGTTTTCAGGCTGCCTCACGAGAACGAAGTCTGACATTATTGATCGCCATTTGTTTCAACAACGACAACGATGATACGGATTTTGAATCAACCGATGAAGAGAAAGGTTTCTTCTGCTAGCATTTATTCATTTATTCACACGGCACGCACCAGCCGCGCTCAAATAATTTCATAAAACAAGTGTAAATGAAATGCATATAATTATACGTTAACCAACTAGGTCTTTCCAAGTCGATTGCTGTCTATCCACTCCTGTAGGAAGAATTGGTTCTCCAGCCTCGTTGTATTCCATTGGATAAGAATACGGAAAGAATCGTTTCACGGTGCTCATAATGGCGTCGAATATTGTGGCATGACCTTTTCATTCAAATGAATTCCGTCGTCTTGTAAATAGTGAGCACGATTGCTCGAATCTCCATCCAAACATTCCCAAGTGTCAACCACTGCACAGTTCTCGTCCAGTAAAGCCACTTGCTTGAGAGCTTCCCCATATTCGCGAGCCATTTCATTCGAATAGCTATCGGAAAGTTTTCCAAAAGATGGCGCGGCTTCGTTGACAGGGGAGGGGTCAGCAGCAATATCGGGAAACTTGCTCGTTGCAACACTCGAAATTTCTTGAGAATGCACGTAAGATTGTCAATGTACTCGCCGACCGAAACATGCCGTGAGCCCATACTCGCGTCATGCAAACCAAACCACAGAGTTACGAACAAAACTGTTTGTTCTGTTTTGCCAAATATTCGGGGAAAGACATGCAGGGCATGCAATGTATTGTATCCGTCGTAACCACGATTGAAAACATCCGCTCGTTGATTGTATGCATTTGCAATCGACCCCGCCCATCCAGTAAATCCTTGAGCCGTGTCATCGCAACCAAACATCCAAATGGACGGACGATAATGAAACAGAGATTCTTGAACAGTGCTGCGTCGAATCGGCCGTAACGGCTGCGTATCTTGTCCTACTCGTGGCCCTCCTTCTTGAATAGGACCAATGGTAAGGCCTTCACTAATGTCCTCGTGTCCGTATCCAAAGAGTGTCACCGAATCATCAAAGGAGACCTTGCTGTTGTTGAATGTCGCAAAGGACGAATTGAGAGTCGAACTCATGATCTAATAATAATAGGCAATCTTGCGTCCTCGATTGACGATTGACGACTCTCAAGCAGCATGCGCAGCGAGAGAAAGTTGTTGCTTGGACAATCGAGAACACCGCCCTTAAAATACTTTACGTTTGCTATTATTTGCTACTGGAGGAGAGAAGTTCGCTTCTCCTCGCGAAAGCACCCACTTTACCTTGTATACTCAGGTCCAAGGTAGTGATGCGTGTCGGAGGAATTTCACGTTTCCCGAAAAGATGATTTCCCATCATTTGCTCAGTCCGCTGAAAGAGAAGAAATCTCTGCTTGCGACTTGACTACGTGATCCGGACTACTATTTAATGCCTGATAACACTGATAAGGGTTTGGGATAACGGTACACAAATCTTTATACTATGTCCTTCCCATCTTTTCCATCTATTTCCTTCCCGGGAAATGCATCCCCACTTTACCTTGTATACTGCCAGAAGACTCGGGACATCGGGGTCCAAGGTCCAAAAGTGATGAAACTGTGTTTAGGGACAAAACCTCGCCTCGAAGACAAGCAGGGTTTCCATTTTAATGCTGACTGCTGACGAGTAAGAACGACAAGGAACGGTGGAAGTGGAAGACCAATAGCCGTGTGTCCTTAATCGACCCATGTGTCAAGGGCTAGGAATGAATCGAAACGAGCTCTAGCTAGACCAATTCAATCATCGATCACAGAATATACATTAATTTTTTTTTTTAATTATTAATTATTGACCAATGAGTCAATTTACTTCACTCTACTGCAAAATTTTACCAACTATCCGAATCATGCTTGTCGGAATCACACCACTCCATATCACTACAGATCCCAACAACAATTGCTAAACTACGTTCGATGCGAACGGGACGCCGTTGATCCTCAGAATTGCGCTGCAGCCAGTCGTTTCGTCTGGCTTCCCAATGTTGGAAGCCCTTGTTGTTAAACTCCATTAGATCCTTCTCGCCTTCGACGTTCGGAACCCACCAATCCTTTTCTTGATTCTCCGAGACAATTTCGACAGTATTATTTTTGCACCGCTCGACGGCCTGAAGGTCTTCAGGACTGAGCGTACGCGCTGATAAGAAGAACTCAGGGCAAGTCGTCGCAGAAGTATGGGAACACATCTTTTCGCGCACGCGCCTTCGATTGCGCTTCGTTCGTTGAATCGTCCATTGCTTCTCACCGGATGCAAGTCTTTCTCGACGGCGTTGCTTTTTGTTGCATTGAAACAAATACCTCTGTATCGTTTTCCACATAGTGATGGCGCTTCGACAGAAAGAAGTAGAATATCAACAATAATAAAATAAAACAAATCAAATCAACATCAAAGGACGCCGCCGCAACGCCAAAGTGCTGCTGCTCATCAAAAGACCGGAACGCGAAAGTTCCCACATTTGACACGCGCTACACGTGCTTCCTGCTCGATAATAACCCCAATCGTGGGAGTTTTCGCTATAGTCAGGCCCGTATGGCATGGAACAGTGGAGACCGTTAAATAGACCGTTAAATCAAGGTGCAGTGCGCGATGGAAAGTATGATACAAAAGAGTAACGGACGCAGTGTTCAATCGAATACTGAATGCCATTCTGACTCATTTGAGTACCAGATTGCGTCGGCGGAGACATGGCCAATGATATGCATCCGTTCGCAATCGTCCTTATCATCGCAACCAGTTTGCCATTGAGAGCGAAGAAAAGAAAGAAAGCAAGGAAAACTCCATGCCAGACAAAAGAGTTCTGGGGTGAACAACAAAGGAAAAGTGTAGAGATTCCTGTAAATTGTGGTGAATTGTTCCAAAATGAGAAGACGAGCTCGTCTCGAGAAAATGGCTTTTTCTCTTTCAACGAAGGTTTTGAAAATTGTAAGGATGGTGAAAATGGATCGCATCAAACATGTTGTAGATTTGTCTCACAAACTTTCATCGCCGATTTATGATCATTCCAAATATGCTGATTGTAGATTTGCACCAAACAAGACAAGGGTATTCGTCGAGGCAACGGATGAGGCCCTTCCTTGTCTTTTATAAACGCCACCAGAGCTAGAGTTGCCTTTTGTGACAGTGGCTTGGCACGAAGAGCGTCCGGATGCGTTTGCTCGAGCCATGCTTCTCGTGTGTAGTGCCAAAGTTCCTCTCCTCGATTGACAAATAAAGATTGTTCGCACTCGTCCTCTTCTTGTCGGCATTGCACGTCGAGCACCAAGAAGTTCTCTGTTTCATTCATGATAAATAGAGGAAAAGTAATCCTGTTAGAGAGAACAATGCAGAACAACCGATGAATCATTACAGTTCCCGCCTGTTCTTACTTCCTTACCGACACTCCACGACGGCACTGGATCACCACGCGAGCTTGACATGTCATCGGTCGCAATCATCATCTCATGTTCTGCAGGCGTTTGTTTCTTGTCTCGACCGCTCTCTAAAGTAGTGAGACGAGACAAGATCGTTCGAAGCAATGCCATTTTCGGCATGATGATGCGAGTTATTGTTGTCTTGATTGAGCGATATTTTTTCTCATTCATCCGTATCTCCGTATGTGTTGCGTTGTTGCCAGCTCGACTTTTTCCATCCTTGCGATGCACCACGTCACGATTACGTTGAAGCCTGTGTCGACTGTAGATGCTTACGTCATCCTACGTCACGAAAGGGACAAACGCCCGGTACCGGTAGCCGGTAGCGTTGGGTCAAATTCAAAACTGGTACAAATCAAGTCACTGTACGTAATGAGTGATGAGTGACGAGTGACGAGTGTGACGAGGGCAAACATCACTGTTGAGTGGCCCCAGGTATTCGCAGATGGAC
This sequence comes from Fistulifera pelliculosa, assembly GCA_026008555.1. NCBI lineage: Eukaryota > Bacillariophyta > Bacillariophyceae > Naviculales > Stauroneidaceae > Fistulifera > Fistulifera pelliculosa. The sequence goes on along the minus strand of BROJ01000062.1, from coordinate 30,577 downwards.
AATGTCCGAAAGGTGTAAGTAGAATGTGAAATGTGACCCAGTGTGATTTTCCCAACCAGATTTCTTGCACGTGTCGACACAACGACACACCAGTCCCAAGTCCCAACATGCGGACTTCTTATTGTGTACTCTATGACCTATGACCATTATGATGTTGGTGATTGGAATGACTTTTGGCCTCGCGAAGGAAAATGAGAAAATGAGTGTTTTTGCGTCGCCGTATTTCATTTTCAAACAGCAGCAGCAGCAGCAGCAGCAACAACAACTTCGCTCTTTTCTTTGTAATTGAATTGCATTCATTTCGTTACTATGAGTTCCGAAGCGAATTCTTCAATTGATTTGAATAGTAACGTTCCCACCGGCGGCGAATTTGCGGCTCCGCGGCGTCGAGAAGCCGTTTCTCCGTTACGTCCGAGGCCGCCTCCTGACGCTGTCACGACGACAAACAATAATGCAGTTCCTAGCAACAACAAAACAATTCCCAGACCACCTCCTCGACCAGCATCTGCTCTTCCCATTACTCCACCGCAATCTCCTCGAGCGACTGTAGCACAGCCGAATGCGACGCCGCCTCCGCAAATGCCGAGTCTTTCTACGGAAGCTCCGCAGACGCCCCGAAAGAAGCTCCTCGAGCGACAGCGCGTATCATCTCACAGGCATCGGGAGAAGATTACCAGCTACCCGCAAAACTACTACTACGACGAGTAATACTACTTATGATTCTCCGTCGCGTGCTTCCCGACCCATAGACGAACAATTCCGATCCAGTGCACCTCCTCCCAAGACGTATTACTCGCCTCAAACGCGCAGTACACAATCCCCGATGCGCTCTTCGGCTCAATCACAATCGGGATCGTCGCGTCACTCACGATACGACTCGTCGCCGTTCAAGTCCATGCGATCGTCGCCCATCAAGCAGTACGATCGATCGCCAGCGAAAAGTGTCCGAGGACCATCGCGATCGGCCATGTCGACGTCGGGTCGCAGTGTTCATTCGCTGCCGGCCGCACCGCCCATGCCGTTTTCGAGACGGCATGTCGTTTGCGTCCGAATCCGAATTTCCTTGGAGGAAATGGAAGCAGACAAATCGAATATGCGCACGTGGTTCATTTTGCTCGCACTGGGTGTTTTGCTGCTCTTGGCGATTGCCGGTACTGTCATGGGCTTTGCGATTCGACAAGCCAATCAAAGGAGGAGCCTGCGCCTGTGGCAGTGGTGGTACCTGTGCCGACGACACCTTCGGTAGCGCCGGTCCAAGCGACACTCGCTCCAGTGGCTGCTCCCGTTGCGCCGCCCGTCATTGAATCCGTTCCAACGAACAGTCCGATATCGCCGGCGCCAACTGTGCTGTCGACCAGTCTTGCGACCGAAAATGACGGCTTCGTTGCGCAATTTCCAGACGTCTACACTCGCTTGGCGGTCTTTTATACCAATGATAAAGGAGCGAGTATTCGTGTCGAAGGGACGCCGCAAAACAGCGCGTATCTTTGGTTGGAAGAAGACATTGGGTTGCGCAAGGTGGAGCCGGTTCTGGATGCACAAATGGCACAGCGTTATGCTCTGGCTGTCTTTTATTTCAGTACGAATGGTGGTTCATGGACGCGAGGAGAGAATTGGTTGTCGCCCTCGGATGAATGTTTGTGGCAATCGGATGCTCTCGATGGAACGAGTTGCAATGGAAAAGTCAATTTGAGGGGTATTTCGCAGCTAGTGTTTGAGAAAAACAACATTGGTGGGACGCTGCCGGCGGAACTCTCCATTTTGACCAACTTGGAAGTACTTTCTCTTATCAATGATCCCACGGCAGGAATGAAAATGACAGAGTCGATACCTTCGGAGCTTGGTAAATTGACCACCATTCGCGAATTCGTTCTCAAAAATCATGATATGAACAATGGCACCATTCCAGCTTCTCTATTCCTTGAATGGCCCCGCGCAACACTGGTTTTGATGGAACGGTGTAAATTGATGGGAAAGATTCCCACGACCATTGGCTTGTTGACGTCTGCTACGAAAGTCTCGTTTCGCAAAAATGATCTCTCGGGAACCATTCCAACTGAAGTGGGCGACTTGCGGAAAATGCTTCAGCTCAGCGTTGACGCGAACCGCCTCAGTGGAACCATTCCAACCGAAGTGGGTTTAATGACGGTTGCCAAGGGTGTTTGGGTCAACAACAACAATTTGCGCGGTCCCATTCCGAACGAGTTTGGGAATTTGAAGCAAATCAAGGCCGGATTGCGTTTTTCAGACAATGAGTTAACGGGAACAATTCCAGCCTTGTTGGGCGCATTGACCGACATGAAGAATTTCGAGCTTCAAAACAATTTGTTAACAGGTCCGGTGCCCGACTTTGGCGCTCTGAGCAATCTGTCGTTGTTGAATATTCGTGACAATGCATTGACCGGTGCTGTGAGCGACGCCACGTGCGCTGCGATTGTGGCTGCCGGCACAGAGGCCTATGCCGATTGTCCAGGCGAAGTGACCTGTGCGTGTTGCTTGAACTGTCCAGCGTCAGTACAGCTGTTACAGAACTCGACGTTACGGGGCCGTATGATGCGATAACGTGACAAGAAGAGAAGTAATGTTCTATATGTTGTATTATAGTGTCTGTGTTTCAGTGATTACCAAAAGTCTTGTAGAATTTATAATCGAGCGCAGTCTGATTTGTCAAGCTGCAGCAACGATCGCCATCCATTTTTTTTACAAATCAAATATACTGAATTTGCAACAAACGTCGCGCTGTTCCCTGGACCGCATCCGTTGTATCATCTCGCATTGCATTCCATACTTGTGCCGGTGTCCATGTCGGATTCGACTGCAAATACAATGCCGCCGCACCGGCCACATGCGGCGATGCCATGCTCGTGCCACTCAAAATAGCCGTCGATCGGTCATCCAAATAATAAGTCGACAGGATCTGCACACCGGGCGCACTCAAATCAACACAACCACCGAAGTTCGACCAAGTCGGCCGGATGTCTTGTCGATCCGTCGCACCGACGGTGATAGCATTCGGCACAAACGCTGGAGAATAGCCACGCATCCACGCCCTTGTTCCTGCCGCGACAACTACCACAATTCCTGCCGCCACGGCTTCATCCACTGCGTCTTTGATTTCGGCAACCGTCCCGACGGACCCCAGCGACATGTTAATGACCATGGGTGTCGTCGGATTCTTTGCTTTTGCGTCACTATATAATCGATCCCCGCCAATAACGCCGACAAGGAACCCGATCCTCTCCATTAAACACTTTGACATCGATCAAATCCACCTGTTTGGCCACTCCATACGTCGCAGCTCCCACCGTCCCAGCGACATGCGTCCCATGACCATTGAAATCTTGACAACTTTCTCCAAATACAAAATTCGCTCCACACGTGGCGCGGCCTCCAAATTCGACATGCGATTTCCGAATGCCCGTATCCAAGACATAGACTTGGACACGAGTTCCATCACAACGCGTCGTATAGCTGTTGTCCAAGGGCAAAGTACTCTGATCGATGCGATCCAATCCCCAATTGGCCGGAGCATTCTGCACGGTTTCCACCAATCCACAGGTCGGTTTGGCGTAACCCGAGCATGTAATTTGGGTGGTGCGAAACAGTTGTTGTTGTTGTTGTTGATGATGACGATGATGATTCAATGGTGATCGTAAAGTCCTGTGATAGTAATATTTATATGGGCGTGAGCGAACGAAGAGATGGAAGACCGTATTTTTTCTTCAGTCGAGTCGAGTCGAGTCCGTTTTACGAACTAACTCACCGGAACGACTTTTTCAACAGTTGGATCCTTCAACCATTGCTGATATTGTTGTTTCGTGACACCCGCGACAGCCACGGCTTTTCGCAAAGTCCGCAAAATGCGAAAGGGCAGTCTCTGTTGTTGCTGTTGCTGCTGCTGAGTTGAAACAACATCCGAAGCTTTCTTGTAAAAGACAATGTATTGTCCTGGGATAATGCGTCCGTCGTTTGCAGCAGCAACAGTAGTAGTACTATTGTTACTATTACTCGTTGTCAGTGAATCAATAGATATTTCGTTGGTTTCATCAGCAGTGCTGCCAGCATCCGAGGCATTCGTTTGGCGATGATGATGATGAAGCCAGCGACATATTCTCTGTTACGTTCGTCACATTATTTTCTTCGGCAGCAGCCATCCGTTGCTGCTGTGGAAATGTGGCTGTAAGAACAAGGAACAAAAGAAGAATGGAAAGTCGATTACTGCGTGATCGGGTCATTGTTATTGATTAATATTGGTCGAATTGTTGCAACAAAGCAAAGGAAAGATAAAAGAAAAGATAAAAGTGAAAAAAGAAAGAATGAAACGAAAAGCACATGCCGGAAAAGTCCTGATGGCGCACCCAAAAGCCAATGCGGTAACGACAGTACTGTAGCCTTTTGATACGACTACTCCGACTACAGCAAAATGTAAGACTTATGTCTCCATCTGGATACAAAAGTGTACACAGCCATGACTCTTTTAGACTTTTAATTAGAAATCTCGTTCGTCGGTGCGCGTATGTGCCACGAACGAATTCGGTTCATGGACTGTCTGTCGACCGCAAGAATAGAATGAGGTGATCCTGAACCTTTTTGCCCTGCTGAGAAAAAAAGGGAACGACAATTAACAACGATCGACAGGACAGGAAAACAAAGCTAACAAGAATATTACACAATAGTTCCTTCCTCTTCCCTCTGCATCTATTATCGTTATCTATCCTATAAATACAATGACATCATCGAATAATCAGCCAAAAGAAAACGCCAATCCTGTCTTGTATCAGGTCGATTATTCGCAACACGACAAACAACAACGCACCGCCGCTTGGTTGCGAGCGCATCCGGAATTGGTGACTGATTTTCGTAATGGAAGTGTTGTGAGGACGGCTTTGCAGGATGCCGCTGAGCGGAATGCTACTGCAATCAATTTATTCCAAAATACGGGTCTTTGGGAGGCCACGGCGAAGCAACCATCAAGTGCAGAACCTCTGTTCTTGTTTACGTTTATTACCCTGCCGCCTTTGAGAAGAAGAATGACGACTCGAAGCAATCGTCATCGTCAACAACAAATACTACTACCGGTACATCTATATCCTATTCCAGTACTACCGGTATTCCAACACCCGACCCGCTCACAAAAGAAGAAATCTTTGAATTGATTCGACACATTCAAGACCCCGAACATCCGCACAGTTTGGAGGCCCTGGGTGTCGTCAAGGCACATCAAATTGAAATCATCACAAATCCCACGAATCAACACACTCGTATTACCGTCGAATTCACTCCCACCATTCCGCATTGCAGCATGGCGACATTGATTGGGTTGTGTCTGTCGGTCAAGTTGCAGCGCTGTCCATTGCCCAAAACACATCATTGTCAAAATACAACCGGGTACACACGCCAGTGAACACGCGATTAACAAGCAATTGCAAGATAAAGAACGATTGCGAGCGGCATTGGAGAATCCGCACTTGTTGACGATTGTTAATCGGTGTATTGCGAATGGATTGACGCAGCACTACTCGGCGGTCATGTGAGTAGTAGTAGTAGAAAAGATTGAGAACAAAACTGACAGTCAGTATATAATAGAAACGGATAATTATTTTACATGATTATTATTATTGTTATTCTAGACATGCTGCGACTGCCCCAACAATCGCGTCGTTCTCTTGTTCCGAAAGTAATTCTTCGTAGGATCGTACGTGCGCTGAATCTCTTCGACTGCATCGTCGCGCATCGCATTCCACACTTGCGCCGGTGTCCACGTCGGATTCGCCTCCAAATACAGTGCCGCGAGTCCGGCAATATGAGGACACGCCATGCTCGTGCCACTCGCATAGGCCAAATCGGAATCACCCGTATAATAGGCCGACACGATATCGACGCCCGGTGCATACAAATCGACGCAGTCGCCAAAATTGGAAAAGGATGCCCGTGTGTCGTCCATGTTGCTCGCACCGACGGTAATAGCGCTCGAGACAAAGGCGGGCGTTTGGGTACAAGCATCGACTGCTGAATTGCCAGCGGCAACAACAATCACAATTCCTGCCGCCACTGCGTTGTCAATGGCGGTTTGCGTGTTCAACACGACATTGCTGGTCCCGAGTGACATGTTAATGACCATGGGTACGGTCGGATTGTTTTTCTTTTCCGTAATGACATACTCCAACCCTTTCAATACAGACGAAAAGAATCCTCGTCCATTGCCATCCAATACTTTGACATCAATGAGTGAAACTCCCTTGGCGACACCGGAATACAGTCCCCAACCGTCCCCGCGACATGCGTCCCATGAAAATTGTTATCCGTACACGTTTCCGACGAAATCAAATTCAAACCGCACGTCGCTCGATTGTTGTTGTTGTTGAAATCCATGTGCGTCTTGCGAATGCCCGTATCAAAATGTACACACGAACACCGGCGCCGGTGTAATTGTACGCGTATTGATTGTTGAGTGGCAGAGTAAATTGATCGATGCGATCCAAGCCCCAACTGTAGGGATTCGCTTGCGTAGCTGTAGTAGCCATGCTGATTTCGTAGTCCTATAGCGAAAATGAAAACAAACAAACAAACAAAAGACAATGTTAGATGAGATGCATATATTCTAACTACACTTCACAACAGCACTCATACAATCCGACACACCGGAATAACTCGCTCGACACTGGGATCTTTTACTAGCTGCGTATATTGTTCCTCGGTGGTAATGCCCGTCACGGCAATCGCCTGCTCCATTTCATGCACGACACTAAAATTTTCAGACGAAGATATGGTTGAAGAAGAAGAGAAAAGAGTCGTTCATTCGTGGCTTCGCGATCCGCGTCTGGTGTGTAAAGACAATATATTGATTGGGAATCAATCGTTGTAGCTGTAGAATTGTTCGTATTGTACAAGTCACTCGCGTGATTGGCGTAGGGAAAAGAAGATGATGCTGTTGCAACGATCGGTTGCCATGCTGTTACTAATAATACGAATAGGACCATCGTTTGTGAGGAAAGAAGGACGATGATTCGTTTCATGGCCGTCACGTGGGTCATGAAATGAAATGAAATACGGAGAATGGTATAACGCAGGTTTTTTTATAGACTTTCTAGAAAATAATCGTGAGATCGTGAGGCTTATCATGTTGGCTGGCCGCAAAATGTCCTTTTGAAATACGGTATGCCAGTAACGATTACAATGACCGTTTTTTCGTTCTTTGCCCCTCCCCTCCCTTCTCTACTACGGAGTACTAGTATGCAATGACCGAAAAAATGACCGGATGAATAGTGTCTATGAAGCGAAGTACTCTGAACTTCCGATTGGTATATCTCACAATTCCTTCGCACAACACGCGGTGACCGCGCGGTGAAACAAAACAAAACAAAACGAGATTGAATGCCATCATTCGGGTCTACTGTATTATTTTGTTGTTGTCAATCTCAATTTTAACGAACAACAAGAACTGTATTAAAAAAAAAAGAAATTCACAAACGAGCGAAAGTGTAGCTTGTCTGCCATTCCTACAAAACGAAACGAAAGAATTGAACATACCAAATGTCGTTCAAAATGCAGATTCGCCGCTGGTCTTCCTTTTCATTGTTATTCGTATTTCTACTAGTACTAGTCTCACATTCATCTACACGCACAGCAGTTGCCGCTGTTTGATCGAGCAAGTTTCCGATGCGGCGGTGGTGGTCGAGCGCCAATGCGTGGGCCATCTGCTGCGCCCTCGATCACACCATCTGTTTCGACCGAGCCATCTCCATCTCCGTCCGTCTCAGTGGCGCCTTCGAAGACTCCTTCCATTGTGCCCACACAATCGTCAATGCCCTCGTTGGAGCCCTCTGTCTCAGTAGTGCCATCTAACAGTCCTCGCAGCAGCCGACTGCCACAGTTCAACCCAGTCAATCTCCACAACCGTCCGTCTCCGCGGCGCCTTCTCTTTCATCACAACCTTCCTTGAACCCACCATGGAACCATCGCAAGTACCATCTCGAGCACCTTCCGTCGCACCAACACGATTCAGTTTGTGCCGCAGCAACAATTCTTTTGAAACGTGCGACACCGACGGCGATCCCTGCAGCACCAATGGATTGTGTGTTCGAACGGTGGAAGGATTTCCGATTTGTGCGACCGACAGTACGGCCGTGCCGTGTGTCACCTCCAAGGATTGTGGCAATGGGTACGTTGGAAAAGGCTACGAGCGCGTGTGTGTGTACAGGCAAGCTTCTGGAATGTCTCACACATTTTCTGTTTTGTGTGATGCCGTTTTTTACAGTCAACACTGTTTCAATGGCATTGCGGCATGTCAGAGCAAATCCTTTTGTGTCGTTGAATTGGTCTCGTAATGATGCTGGATATGGAATACGCAAGAATACTCCTTTCTGCGTCACAAAACGAGAGAACGTTGACATTCTTTGAAAAAAATGAACATGACGATTTACTTTAGATATGCTGCATTTGCAACAAGCGTTCGGTGGTCCACCTATTTCGAAAGTAATTTTCCAAAGGAAACGCTGTGCGCTGGATTTCTTCGACCGCGTCGTCTCGGATCGCATCCCACACTTGTGCGGGTGTCCACGTCGGATGGGCTTGCAAATACAGTGCTGCAACTCCGGCTACGTGAGGACAGGCCATGCTGGTTCCGCTTTTATAGTCCCACGAGTTGGACATATAGTCCGCGGAAATAATATCGACACCGGGTGCATACAAGTCGACGCAGTCACCAAAATTGGAAAACTCGGCTCGCGAGTCATCCTCGTCACTCGCACCGACTGTAATAGCGCTTGGTACGTGCGCTGGTGAATACAAGCACGCGTCTTCGGCATCATTACCGGCAGCAACCACCACCACGATCCCACTTGCTACAACTCGTTCAACGGCTTCTCTGTATTGAGTTGTCGTTCCTTTCGATCCCAAGGACATGTTGACCACCATGGGTGTCGTTGGTTTTGCTCTTTCTGGCTGATCACATACTCGAGTCCAGCGAAAGTGCTTGAAGTTGCACCAACTCCATTTGCATCCAGTACTTTGACGTCAATCAAGGTAACTCCTTGGCTACCCCATACGTGGAGCCTCCCACTGTCCCCGCCACGTGAGTGCCGTGCGATTGATAGTCGTCGCATGCTTCTCCGGCGACGAAATTTATGCCACAGATCGCTCGGCCTCCAAAATCAACATGCGACTTCCTTATGCCCGAGTCGAGCACATAGACTTGAACTCCAGCACCATTGTATGGAGAGGTGTAGAAGCCGTCTAGAGGAGATTGCTTTGGTCGATCCGATCCAAGCCCCAGATGTTTTCGTCAATGGACACCTTAAAATCCTTCAAGCAAGCAAGGAAGCATAGCATGAGTGGTGAACATGCCGTGCTTATCGCTCCATTTCGATCGCACTCACCGGGATGACGTCTTCGACAGCAGGATCTAAAAGGAGCTCTTGATATTGCTCGTCGCTGATTCCAGCCACTGCAATCGCTTCGCGCAATTCGTGGACAACGCGAAAGTCTTCCGACGACGAAATAGAAGAATCGGCAGAAAAGAAGATCCTTTCGTTTGCGGCTACCGTATCTGTATCTTTTGTAAAGACAATATATTGATTGGGAATCGCCTCAGGCTCAACAGCGCCAGACGCACATCTTGCTCGCAAGAGTGCGACCAGAGAAAGGAAAAGACATTTAACTTTCATGGCCGCGCGTCAAATCAAGTGAAATGAGACGCTGCTTGGCGGTTGCTTGTATTTTGCTGTGTTCGATTTTGGATCGATTGTAAAAAAAAAAGTCGAAGCAGCCATCACAATAAACTCTCTACTACTGGTACGGTAGTCGAATAAGTTTGTTCCTCTGCAGCTGCCGATCAAGGAAATAGGAAATCACTGGAAGGAGGGAATCACAGATGTCCGAATGTCCAAGGTAATAAACGACAACCATAAAGGTATGGGCACAAGTAATGGGGCAATATATAATAAGGTTACAGAAAACGACCTAATAATAATACAATAAGGATTACTCGCAATTCGCAATCACGAATCATAGATCGAATGACGCAAATTTATTATAGGACATTCTGAATCTTCATTACTGTACTGGATTTCATTTTTCTAAATAATTACGTAATTACAAAACGTTCCGTTCACTGGAAACTTTTGCGATTTCGTATTTATGATTTGAGAATGCATATTTTAAAACTTATAACCGTCACCTTGCTCACTGAAAATCCTAGAACAAAGACCTTTACTACTGTTGACTGTTGACTGATCTCCTCCTCTCTCTTGCTAGTAGTCGCACTCCCTGAGCGAGAGAGAGAGAGAAAATGTAGCGAGACCCGAACGCGAGTAGAGAAAACGATCCTTGAAGCTTGAATCATCAATCGCCTCATGCCTCATGCTGCTCTGTGCTCTGTGTGTACTCTGTATCTGTATCGAGTTGTCCTTACTCCTTACTCGTGTGTAATGCGTACAGGATCCGGCGTTCGGCTTTTCCTCGTGTTTGTGAACGAAAAAATGAAGACGGACGCAAAAGATCACAGAATTTTATGTTCTCCGCCCTCCGGCTTTATTTGAAACGAAAGACCGAGGACCAAAAGCAACCAAAGATACCAACCATTTCCAAAGCTTTCGTTGGTTTGAACGTGCAACATGAATTTCTCGAACATCCTATACTCTCACTTGATATTGCTGTCACTCGCGAACCTTGCTCAAGGTCAAACGCTGCCCCTATTTGAGCGTGCAAACGCTATTTGTAGACCTTCATCTGGTCCACCGGCGCTGTGCACGAGCGCCAGTGCCTTCGAGACATGTACCACGAAAGGTGACCGGTGTGGGAAATACGGATTGTGCGTTCAGACGACAGAAGGGCAGCCCATTTGCGCTACCGATGGATTCACTTCCTTGTGTTATGGGTCTGAGTACTGTTCGGGTGGGTAAGTAGGCACTTGATTGACATTTGATGTCGCTGGGATAAGGAAAAGCACTCTCTACACCAATCTCATATTCTCTTGTTGTTGTTCTTGGAACTTTAAGAGACAAATGTTACGCCGGACTATATGCATGCATCGGTATTCCTTTTGTGTGAAACCAATCGTTTCTTGAAAAGACGAACATGCTTTTGTAAATTGTCTCGAGTAAAATGATAGTTCTATGCTAATTTCATTCTGTTTTCCGCCTGCCCTTCTTGGTCCATCCATCCATCCATCCATCCATCCATCCATCCATCTCATTCACCATAATCATTTCTCGTCTCTCTATAACGCACTACGCTCATCCTCCCACATTCAACCCGACGACTCCACAACTATCAACAGCAAACACGCTGCTTTCTTCCAATTCATTGTTTCATTGAAATGCAAAATCCCCATGGTCGTTACGAGAGTCGTTCCCAGCGCACTCCATACGGCATACGCAATTCCGACAGGGACTTGCGCTAGACTCAAATTAAAACCCCACATGCTGTTGAAATATGATTGATTAGGAGTGAGAAACGAGCACACGAAAGAGCACACTTATCACATCACATCACATCGCATAGATACGCATACCTCAGAAGATACATGGCACAGGCCAAGCCAAACAGCCGTCTCGATTTCAAATCACGTGACTGCTTCGAAACAGAAGTAGCCGAACTCTCCAAAATCACAGTAAGAATCAATACCACCCAACAAGCTTTTGGAGACGAAACAATTCGTTGCGTCAAGGAAGGAATCGTCGTCAAAGCAAGAACTTGTGCGCCGCCTCGCCACGACAGTGATGCCAAAGCTGTAGAACTGCTGCGTTGCGACTTGCTCGGTGCAATAGCTGTTCTTCTTTGACATGTATACGTGCGACGCTTTGTCATCGCATCCCATTTGGAAGAAAACGGTGCCAATCTCGTCTCACGCGTCAAAGAAAATCCGGTGGCTTGACTAAACAACCAGTGAATGCCAAAGCACTGCAAAAGAAGAGCTGACGGCGTCTTGACATGTTTTTTGTTGGGTGAATTACAATAATAATGCTCTGATAAGAAAAGCAAAGATACTAAAGCGATAAAGCTTAGAATATGCTTGTCTTGCGTTCGACTGGATGACAGCCATCGGTGTGTGCGCGTGCAGCAAAAAACGCAGTCTCGTGTCAACGAACGAACGTTGCCGCGGAAAACATGCCTAACCAAAATCGTTACGCTCGAAAACAACACTGATTACGGTGAAACAACGCGTAACCAAAATCGTTGCGCGAAAAAAAAAAAAAAAAAACAGAGCAAATGGAACATCGTTATGCGAGGAAGGCATACTAGAGATCGAATACCGGTAGTCTGCAACATTCTATACGTAACTACCTTTGATGGCATATCGTCATATCGATCATGTAGAATAAGGAGATCGATTGTGTCGATCTTGTAGAGCATCGTAAGAAGAGATTTCGTAGGCACGGTTGTTTGTTTGTTCGGATCCCTTTCCATCGGATCCTTTCACGCTGGAACCCTTTCCAGTGGATCCCTTACCGGAGTAGTCTTGGTTACTTGATCCCTTTCCTTTCATGATTGTCCTTTTCCCGTCGAGCCTTTTCCACTTGAGCCTTTACCAGATCTACCTTTTCCGCTTGCGCCTTTTCCGCTGATCCTTCTCCACTCGATCCTTTTCCAGATGCACCTTTTCCACTCGATGTGCCTTTACCAGATGCGCCTTTTCCACTCGATGTGCCTTTACCAGATGCGCCTTTTCCACTCGATTCTTTGCCAGATGATCCATCACTAGTCGATCCTTTTCTGATACACCTTTTCCTGGAGCCCTTTACCTAAAGTACCTTTTCCAATCGATCCTTTGCCCGATGAACCACTACCAGTCGATCCTTTACCTAATGTACCTTTTCCTGTCGTCCTTTGCCCGTTGACCTTGCCAATCGCACCCTTTCCGGACGATGGTTTCGACAATTTATCGGATCGATTCATTTTGTGAGACTTGCTGCTGCGCGCCTTTTCGATCTCTTTCCCTTTCCCTTTCCATAGGTTGGCGGATATATGTTCTTTTTTGTGGGCGCAGGCGTAGGAGTTTCGTCGTCAGCCGTCGGAACGCTGTCATCATCTTCCTGGAAGTATCGTCATCTGTCTTTTCATCATCTGTAGTAGGTTCGTCATCCGTCGTTGGTTGGTCATCGGTAGCAGGCTCATCATCCGTGGCGGGCTCATCATCGGTAGTCGGTTCATCATCTGTGGCGGGCTCATCATCGGTAGTCGGTTCATCATCCGTGGTTGGCTCATCATCGGTAGTCGGCTCATCATCCGTGGTGGGCTCATCATCGTCCTCCCCAGGAGAACAATCACTGGAAGGCACTTCTGAATTGCTGCAGACAAACTCACGAATCCAGTCCTCATAGTAGGCGACGCGGGTAAAACGGCTGGAGCTGCACCGCATCCTTCCGAATAGGACCAAATCCTTGCAATTCCGTCGTCACAGCATCCAACAACGGCCCTCCTTCATCTCCGTCACATGGACCCATACCAGCTATACCAGCACACACATTTCGCTCCGAATTCACAGCATCCGCATAGACATCTCTGCAATCCGAAAAACGCACCGCTGGCATGTCCACTTCATGTCGTGTCGTGGCGAATTCCTCGTCGAGTGGATTAAGTCTTCCAAAGCCCAATGAAAACAAGAGCTGATCCGCCGAGGGAATAGCTGTCGCGACCGTGGCAATGTCGCTGCTCACGGGCGTCTCCAAATGCAACAGCATGATATCATGTTCGTACGTCAGCTCATCAAAGTCCGGATGCGCCAAGATAGTTTGAATGGCAATTTGCGGTGCAAAGTCGCGTCCGTACAAATCATTACTACCAATATACACACTGTTGGTCGTTTCAAAGACGGATTGACATGACGCCGAAGTGACAACAACGTCCGCATGCACCAAAACGCCACTGCACAAGCCGAGATCACCATCGAATGTGTGCACGGAAAAGGGAAAGCACCTGGACCACTGGGAAATCCTCCTGTAATCCGAGGACGGATTTGGCTGTTGGGACCGATTTGGCCTCGAGGATGGGGACCTCTCCGAAAGACATTGCGGATCTTTTCGTTCTCCTCGGGCACAATATCTGGATCACCTTGCACCCAAACGAGCAAAAGCTCGTGACAAAGAGCCACCGATTCATGGCAGGTCGCTAATTGTTGATTTGATGATGCGCTTCTTTCTTTTTTGCTTTGATTGAATAGTCGAAGAAGCAAAGAAGCGCGTCAATTCAAGAGTCAAGAGCTGTTTTTCCTTCGGATGCCTTTTGTTCGATGTATTTCGTGAGGTCGATTTGATTTTTTGGGCAGATGCATTCCAGTGTTGATACAATTGTGTCCAACGGAAATCGTATCGTGGCCATTTTTGGTTTGATAGGCTTTGGAAAGTCCGTTGGACTTGGCACACTGTTCTTCGTGTTTGTTGTGAGTCCCGGATTCAAGCCTGCCTTCCCTTCTCGATTTCACTTCTTGTCCTTCACTTTTGTTGATGTCAAAACAATCAAACAAATACTCATTTCGGTGAAAAAGAAATAAAGCATTGAATCATCTACATCAAGCCAAAACGTGATTTATTGAATATGGAGAATTATTCAGAAAGCAGCGGTATTTGTAGCCGTGAACACTAGCAATGTCGACATTGTATGCACGTCGTTCTTTGACAAGTTCTGCATCGCGCGAAAAAGAGCACTGCTAAACGAGTAAAAGTTTGTCAATTGCTTGACGCAAACCATAGTATTCATATGAGAAGCTTCCGTTCCGTGTGATGCTTGGTTGGTTGTGGTAACGCCGGAGCGATGGTATTCTTGCGTCATTATGAGCCTCGCACGAACATCGTCCTCGTCGACAACGTTTTATTTGCTGGTGAATAACGCTTTTCAGGGCGTCGCGGAAAATATTTCATAACTTCGTATTATACGAGTCAATCCATGTATTAAAAAACAATGATACGAAGCGACGTCACCATCTATCAAAATTGAGTTCCATTTTCATGAATTGACTACGTGTATACAGTTATTCATAAAATGATTGATTGATATTCATTCATTGAGAGTTTGTGTGTTTGTATGTATGTGTTTCTAATGTTACAAAATCATGAGTGATTCGTTCTACGTGGCGCTGCATTAACTCGTCGCCGCCGTCGCCGCCGCCATGACTGTATTTCGAACAGCCAGGGTTGTTTCTTCTCCGCCACCGCCTTGTTCTTTCCCTCGCGTTTTGTGTGACATGAAGGAAATGACAGTATCCCAGACAATGTCCAGTACATTGACGGCCAAGACCCGATACGTGACGGGCAAATAGCGAAAGCAAAGAACTTCGACGGGCAACAAGAACAAACTCGTCAGCCAACTCGCTTTGAGTGTTCCACCAATGTCACGTTTGTATTGTTGTTTCAATTGTGGAAAAGAGTATCCTTCTAACAATCCGGTAATCCAAAAGGCACTGGTCACAAAGATACTATCCAATAATAAGGAATCGAGCAAGACATGAATGAGCGCAAATCCCAAATTGTTGCCAATCGGCAAAATGTGTTCAAAGAAGGAATACGCCACGTGCATGAGCGGTCCGCTCCACAGCAATCCTTCGACAATGGACGCGGCACCACGTCGTTTGGAATAGACTGGATGGTGTTCACACTTTTGTGCGACAGCGTCGCCCACACAGCCCATGACGGCCGATGTTACTGATTTCGTCAACAATGGCTGTGTTGTCAACCAGAGTGAATAAGTGGCAACCATCGATCCGAGTGGGACAGTACATAAACTGCCCAGTACGGCAAAAGGACAACCACTGCGATCGCTCTTGCCAGGACGAGACGAGATTCGTCCATTTGGACAAAACCGACCATACACCCGTTCCGGCGATCAAATACAGTAAAGGAGATTGTTGTTGTTGTTTGCTTGAATGAGTAGTAGTAGTAGTAGTATTCTTGCGCCGCCGCAGTTCAATGGAACTAATCATGTGGTCGTTCCATATAGACAGCCGATAGAACTACGTGCTTGGAACGAGGCGACTGCAGCAGAGGCGCACGATGGGCCGGTGTCGGCACCACAAAAGCCCGACCGGGGAGAATCATCATCATTTGGAGTAGCCATACGAGTAATACAGCTACCATTGTTTTCATTCTTCTTTCTTTCTTTCTTTCAATTTTGGATGGTTGTATGTATGTATGTGTCAGGTTTTATTATTATAAACTAATAATGAAAGAAGAAAAGAACGAAAACAGCACCGACGTATGCGTATGGTGTTGGAATTGTTTCTATTCTTTTTTTGACGTTCGCAATTGCTTTTGATCGATGAATGGCGAGAGAGACGAGAGAGCGAAAGACTGACGCGAGTTCAACCTTGGCCGTTCACTTTTGCGGGTGACTCACAACTACACATCGACCGTCATTCGTTCATTGGCCATTTGTTCCGTACATTGTGTGGGAGAGTCAATACACGTCCGACTGGGTCCTGACTCACTCACTCGTAGTCGGTAAAGTTTCAAGAAACAATGGCAACGTCACACTGTTGTTCCGAAATTAGGGTTGGATTGCACAAGATTCATTCGTTCAAAGAAGGTATCTGGATTCTGGAATCTTACATTCATTCATTTTAGACATCTTAGAATAGGCCGTGTGCACATAACCAATTCTCCGCGTTGTTTTATACATACTCAGCTCAGTACCGGTTGATACTTTCACTATCAAAACCACTTAGGCCTCCCTCGGCAGGTTCTCCGAGGTTCCTTGCTTTCGGTTGGCTTCGCGATCGTTCCCATGCACTTTTTCCTTCTACTGCGCTACTCTCATCTCGGACAGTTGCCCCATTCTTTTTTTTTTGGTATCTTCTCAACTTCCAGAATATCAATCAATATTATTGAATCAAACAAACAAATATCAAAAGAAAAGACTAATAGCAAAGAATAAGAGAATACTAATATGACGGAGGAAGAAGAGGCTGTTGTTGCTACGCAAGATACACCCAAATTACTGGTGCAAGAAGACGCGACGGGTCCGGTCATCACAGCTCACGTCGCAGCAATCATGGAAGGGCATGGATTCGTCTGTCTTTCGCTTTAGTGATCTTTCGTTTACCGTAGGATCGGGTGCAAAGGAAACCAAGATTTTGTCCGATGTATCGCATACAGTCAAATGGGGGCGTACGTAAAAGTGAATTCGAGTCTGTGTTTTTGTTGGAAGTACCGTACATAACGCTTCTCACGCTTTGGAATGTCTCTTTTCTCCTCTGCAGACGTTTTAGCCATAATGGGTCCAAGCGGCGCAGGAAAGGTGCGTGAGAGATTCGAATGCAAACTTTCCATATGTCGATTGCTCAATCAATCCATCATTCACTTACAACTCATGAATTCATTCGTTCACTCACTCATGCTCACTCGACAGACTGTTCTCATTAGCGCACTCACGTTGGACGCTACCTTTGGTACCACCCGTGGAACCGTCAAATTGAATGGCGTCCCCATGACGGATCAAATGTTCAAAACGCACAGTTACGTCGTCGTCCAACACGACAAGCACTGGCCCTATCTCACGTGCCGCGAGACTCTTCTTTATGCCGCCGAATTGTACGATGTCGCCGACAAGGCGGATATGCCTGTAGTGGTCAATGAAATCATTACCAAAATGGGTTTGGATGTGTGTGCGGATACGAGAAATGCGCGGTTGAGTGGAGGGCAAGCGCGGCGCTTGAGTATTGCCATTGCGCTCTTGAAGCAGCCGACGTGAGTGAATTCTGTATTTATTGTGTTGTATTATATATCTTTTGTGTGTGTGTGTGAAGCTCACTTCTATCTTGTCATTCGTTCTCTTAGATTACTCTTTTGGACGAACCGACGACTGGATTGGATGCCGCGGCAGCCGAGAATATCATGAACGAAATTGTGCGAGTGGCCAAAGAAGAACGTATCATCATTCTGTGCACGATTCATCAACCTTCGACCAAGGTGTACAATAGTTTCGACGAAACCATGATTTTGAGCAAAGGACGCGAAGCGTATACGGGGCCCGTAGCGGAAGCGGTTCCGTACTTTGAAAGCATCGGGTACCCGTTACCTGTGCAAACGAATCCGGCCGAGCACTTTTTGGATTTGGTCAATGCGGATTTCTCCGACGACGCTGAAGTTACCAAGATTTTGGACATGTGGGAAGAGAAGCGCCCCGATGTGGCCACGACGCATCACAAGGATTGGAAGGCAGACGAAGCCACTGGAGTCACGGATATGAAGCGAGCTTCATTGTCGAGTGAAGTGGTCATCATGTTCCGTCGTTGTGCGACCATGATTGCTCGTGATCCGATTCTATACATGGGACGTGCTGTCTTGTTCTTGATTTCCAACATTATCTTTAGTTTGGTGTACTTGAAAGCGCGCAATTATGATCAGAACCAGGCGTCGAACAAACTGTGGGTGACCATTTGGCACGTGGCGGTGGCCAACAACATGAGCGTCGTGGCCGTGTACGCATTGAACGATGAATTCAAGACAGTCTTGCGTGAAACGAAAAATGGCATGGTGACACCATTGAGTTACGTGTTGGCCAAGACGGTACTCGTCTTGCCGATTATGATCGTCTTTGGTATCTTTGCTTTGGGCATTCCGTCGTATGCGATTATGGATATTCCCGGCGATACATTTCCAATTGTGCTGATTACATGGTCCATGACTCTTTATATCTACGAATGCGTCGCGGAAAGCTTGAGTGTCTGGATTGACGACCCCATTCTCGGCATGTTGCAATTCATGAATTTTTGGTTTGGCGGTTTCCTGTTTGGCGGTTTCTTGATTTCGAAACGCGACATGTTCTGGCCGTTTACAACATTTTACTACATCATGCCGTATTCGTATTACGTGCGCACCCAAATGTTCAATCAATTCGAAGGTACGACATGGGAACCTTGCTGCGTGGGCTTTACCAATCGAACCGAGTGTCCGGAACCATTCTGCGTGGATCCACCTACCGGACGGAATGTTTTGGATGAATTGAGCAAATCGTATCCCGTCGTCGAGGAGATGTCAACGTGGGTGAAAACTTGTTAATCTTGGCATGCATTGCTATCTTTTGGAAGTTGACATACGTTGCTGGTGTGTTTTACAAGACATCGCAAGTGAGCAAGATTTTGCCCAACTAGTGATTTGGTTGGTCAAATTTGAAGTAGTGAGTCTGATGAAAGTTCATCGAATGAATGGATATAGTTGGTTGTATGCTTTTGAATACTAGGAATAGCCTCGACCTTAGCTCATTATAATATTTCGACCATACCTGGTACCTGGTAGTCTTCCTATCTCCGTTCTTGTCACGAAACATCCCTATCCTTGTTGGATTTACTATGACGTCTTTCACGGACTCTAAGTAATGCTCTCAATCCTTGTGCGACACGACGGAACGGCAACAAGCGCCGCGCTGCTCAACGCGGCTCTCTGCTCAAAAAAACAACGACAACAGAGAGTCATTTCAATCAATTCAATGAACCCTCGCAAATTGGATTGCTTTTTGTTCTAACTATCATCAATTCAATATTCTTTCTTGATTAAACGACAATGACACTGTTAGGAGCTCCGCCGGTCTTTTCGATGGGCACAACGAGTGCGCCGGTCGTTGACATGTCGTTGGGTACGTTCGTTTCGCAATCACAAGCACGAGGAGTGACAAAGGATTTGTCTCACAAGCAACCTTTATTGTTTACCTGCGACGTTTATTCCATGATGTTTTGTTATACTCCTAAATATGATATTCTATACAAACACACCACAGACGACATGATTGCGAGTCGCCGCAAAGAACAAAACGCAGACCGCTCGGTGGCTAAGAATCGCGTTCGTCGTCAAGCCATCATGGACGCCAAGCGAGGACGCGCTCCCGCAGCTCCTGCGACTACAGCAAAGAAACAGATTGAAGAACAAGTCGAAAAGAGCAAGTCAAACGCGCGACGTCGTCAAAACAACAAACCGCATCCCAAAACGGATCTCAAAACAAAACAAGCTGCACGAAAGGAACGCATCGAGGACTCCAAGACGATTCAAAAGGCCACCAAAACGGCCAAAGCGATTGCCAAAGCGCCTCCTGTAGTCTTCAAGCCTCCTCCTCGAAAGGCTGTCGTGGCGGCGGTCAACGCCATGGAGCAAAGGGATTTCAAATCCCCGACGGCATGAAAATGGTCATTTCGTTTGCCCCAAAGACGAAAAGCCACAAAAGCCTGCCGCCAAACCCAGCATAGGCACGAGTGCCCGCATTCCACAGGGAGGACGCGGCGATGCGGGCCGCGGCGGTCGTGGTCGCCGAAGGGGCGGACGGGGAGGAGGACGATCATAAGTCATTCTAGAAACGTACCTTGTATGCTATTTCGATAATAATAAAGTCGTATGATCCGTGTCTACTCGTTTACTCAATATTATTATTTATGTTGCACATGTTGGGCGGCTCGATGGAGGCAGGCTTCCGTCATTAATACTTCTCGATCGATGCCTCAACACGACACAGCTTTCTTTCGAATGAATCAATAGAAGTCTCTGTTCCCTTTTTTTATAGAACAAATAGAGCTTGTTCCTTCCCAGGCTTTGCCAAGGAAATAGCGTGAACTTTCGGCAATCTCGTCGAAACGAGAAAGCGTTCCGAGAGAAAGGAGCAGCGTATGTTACGTTTTTTCTACATACCTCAAACCTCAAACGCTTCTAGCGTAGACACGACCATTCCGCCTATCACAGCTACTCGGATCTTGCTAACCGAGGGCAATAGAAGTACGGAACACAAACTTTGTTCTTGGCAATGCTTTATGCTTTCCGCGTTTGAACTTTGCACTCAAAGCCGAGGGCAATAGGACACGATTTGGCTAGAGACTACATTCGAAAATGCTAGGAATCGCTCGAATCATTCTTTTCTATAAGGCGTTTAGCATAATTACAAGACATAGTATTACGTCAAACTACAGAGATTCTTGCGACTTGCGAGGTTGCCTCTTTCGTAGAGCAGTTGCAGTAGGCCATGCAACAATTTCCAAGTTCGCTCCTCAAGCCAGAGGCCGATCTACAGTCCCAGAAGAAAGGAATGCATTTCCTGTTTGCCTTTTTCGATTTTCGATGTTACACAGAGGAAACGCCGAACGCTGAAAGCCAAAACCCAGTCAGTGACATGTGTTTTGCATATTACGACTTATGACTGGCGAGAACTGGCACATGTTTGAGGTTTTAGAAGCTGCTACCGCCGTTCCAAGCACATTAGTCACCAACAAACGACAATTTTGAAACACAACTTAGATCCAAGCATTACACTTCTTGCTGTGCTCACAACATAATTTGGTAGTCGGACACGACGCATTCGTTTCAACACCATGAAATCAAATACTTCCTCTCCATCCTCCTCCATCTCACTCAGGACGGCGGCAAGTAGTGGTCTCATGGGCTTGACTACATTTATGAATTCATCCCCGGAAGAGTCGTTGCTTACAACGAATGCAAATCGGCGCGAATGGGACGATTGAGTGCCGTCCTTTAACAAGCACTTGACTTTGTCGATGATCACC
The DNA here is from genome assembly GCA_026008555.1 of Fistulifera pelliculosa. Lineage (NCBI taxonomy): Eukaryota > Bacillariophyta > Bacillariophyceae > Naviculales > Stauroneidaceae > Fistulifera > Fistulifera pelliculosa. The sequence goes on along the minus strand of BROJ01000062.1, from coordinate 9,105 downwards.
ATGCCAAACATCCGGACGGTGTCCAATGAAACAGTGAAAGGAATAATCCATGCTTCTTTCGCTCATTTTTACGCAAGGAATGTGGCGTTTCTTTTTCTAGAGTAAATCTGTCTCTAAAACAATATTATTCGAAACAGCTTACAATCTATCGTTGATCTTTACATTGTATAACACCATGAAGAGCTTTCCTTGGTCGCGAGTTGTTCATGGCATTATTCATAAACTATAGCGGCAGCTTATTCAAAGATGCTTTCCTGAAATCGACACTATTATCATCAATCTAGTGCTCGACACAAGCCAATGCGGCGGTCCCTCGCCGGGGTCGTTTTGATTAGGAGGAATGAATCAACGTCTTCGACGAATTCTTGCATTTCAAACTCCTTAAGGGTGACTCGATTAAAGACGATCACGCCCTCTAATTACTTACTTTGAGAAAACCTTTTGTTCTCTCGCCAAAACAGGTGGGCGATGGTTGGGTTAATAGCGACAAGGGCGATCGGTTTGGCTTCTTTGAACCAAGAGCATCTTTGGATCGGCTTTCTGCTCAAGACCGGAAGGCCAAAGAGTAAACACGAAGCACGAACACAGCTTGGAAATTTTGAGAATTCAAGTTGCAGTTCAGGGCTATAGGAAATCCGAACCGCGATTGATGCGAACTGCGAGGATTGTAGCTGTACGATTTGCGTGTTGCGTGAAAATGAACCATCATCTAAATACGAAAAGTGCAAACCGGCAACCCCTAACCAGTGTTCCATCTTCTTGGTGCGAATTCCTGATTTCTGTGTTGCTATAGCCCCGAAGAACCATTCGCTGGTCAGAATGTGATTAGGAATAATGTAGAAGTACAGAAATTTTGGGAAATTAGTCAAAATAGGAACAGGAACAAGGAACAGTGATTACGTGCTAAGTTGGTAGCAACGTAGTGCCGTCGGTCGTCGGTACGCCAGAATTTTGCAATTGAGTCATCGAAATAACTAGTCTAAGTTATGATGTACGGCTTTGTCGGAAGTTGAGCGAAAAGGATGTCAGCTTTAGGTGTCAGGTTGCAGGTTACCGTTCTTTATGATGCGAACGAACAGAGAAAGTGGCGTAATCAGAACAATTTGGTATTTGGTAAACCTTACTGGTACAGACATTTTGCGGTAGGAGGTTGATGGAACGTGCTGTGCGCAAAGAAAGAATAAAGAACTCTGAGGAACCTGGAAGCTGAAAACACATCAATCGGTGCAGCAATCCCTCCAACCTGATATCTGGCGTTTTTTTCTTCTCCGCTCTGCTCATTCTTCCTCCTCGACTCTTTTAACCACTCTTTTCAAGCAACCATGAAAGCAAATACTCACTCACCATTCCAATTCACGTCGCTCTCCACGACTTCAATTGATTCTCTTGTGGATGTCATCTTTTCTGGGTCTTCTCCGACTCGATTGTCACGCAAGAGAAATATCAAGATTCAGGACCATGCTGCACGCATGCGCAACCTATCTGACATTCTTCAACAAGCACTTGATCTGCTAGAGGATGATAGCGATCTCCGTCAAGATGACATGCGCAAAGGTGTTTCGATGGAGTAGTGGCTCGAGCTTTTCCCTTTTCGCACTCGCAACATTTAGGCGTGCTGTACGCCCGCTCGGAACGACGGGAGGCGCACCGCTGCCAGTTTTATCACTCAAAACGTTTCCTTACACCTCTATAAGCTTTACATTATATGCTTCTTTATTAAATCGTATCTAGAACGCACAAAGGGTGGCTCACTTCGCGCAGAATCGACGACCACGTTTGATTCGAATGCCAGCATATCAGCCGCTCCTACTCTCGATGATCCTTCCGCCACGAAGTTGTTCTTCAAGAAGCTAACATCAAAGGAAGGAACCATGACGATGGAGAGCACTGCCACCTGCTAATGTGAATCAAAACACCGCCATCGTCGCATCGACAGTGGGGACAGCGGCTTCTGTGACGCCTTTTGTGCACTGCGAGAGGTCTTCGCATTCTGCTGCGAGTCATGAGTGACGTCTTTTGAGTCGCCAATCTCGTTTGGATGCAAGACGCTTATTGCGAGCGCATTTACGTACCAAAGGACGCGTAGCTTTGTGCGTGCTATGGTCTCTCCAACCGTTTCGAAGCAACTAGCTAGAAAGAATATGCGGTAAATGGCATTTATCGGTGAATTTGTTTTATCGCACGAACCGTAATTGTAAACGTTGCAAAGTCGCTTTTCACTTTTCGGTCCTTCTACACCCTGTTTTCGTCGTCGGAAGAGGCGATCGATCTAGTTGAAGCACGCTGCCATTCGAGAATACCGTAGTCACCATGAGCGTTGTTGTTGTCAGGAAAGTTTCGATTTGTGCGAAGCATCGTAAACTGTCGGTGAATTTGAACGGAATGCTTGTCGTTTCTCTTGCCATACCGCCGTCACGTGAAACTCGATTCCTGCAGAAAGCCGGGTTGTTCCGATTCATTCTTGCCGGCTCAGCTACGACATCACCGATGAGGTCGATTGCTAGTGTCTCATGATGTCTTTGAGCTTACAAAGACTCGGGTTCGACGCCCTTGTTTGGATGAAGGAAAGAGATCCTTTGTGGATCAACGAATGTTGCATGCGTGCGTCGGGGACGAAGGAATTGCGTTTGTGTGTTTTTACGGTTCGTTGTTTCTCCGAGTTTCCCTCCCATAGTACGTACTGTACTCTCCATATTAAAGTCACTGGACTTTTCGAATGACTCGAATTGTGCCACAAGTAGGCCGAACTTGTTTCTCGTTCGCCACAGAATGGCTGCAAAGTCGACGTTTTTTCGTTATACTCCTTGCATATGCCAATTGAGAAAAAGCAAACAATTTCATCTTAACACACACGTTCACATCGAAGAGAAATCGAATTCACAATATGACACATTCGTTTGCAACAAAATGGCTGATTCTATGTACATTCGCTACTCCGCTTCTCTCAGCGCATGAGCATAATACGATGAATGAGCATCACCATTCGCATACCGAACAACATCGCAGTCTGCAAGAATTGCTCGCACAAACGCCACAAGGCTGTGGCTATCACGATCCGGATGTGAACGAGATTTATCAATTGAAAATCGATCAAGAAGAGCGGCTGGTTCGTGTCGAAGAAGAGCGGATCGCTTTCCAGAGACAGCAATACGAACAACAGCAGGGTGTCAATTTTTGGGGTGTACCATTTCCATGGGAGGAGGTGGAGGCAATGCATGGGAACCGGGTGATGGAGGAGGCGATACGGGCTCGGGTGGTGGTGGAGGAGGCGGAGGTGGTGGAGGCGGAAGTAGTGGCGGCGGAGGAAGCTGGACTTCGCAAATCAGTATTCCTACCTACGTGCACAACGTCTATCGAACCAATGGAGAAGGATCCTTGTCCGACAGCACGTTGAAACAAAGCATACAAACTGCCAACAGCTTGCTGTCATCCGCTGGCTTTCAGTTGAGCCTCCAATCCATCAATCGCGTACAAAACGATTCATGGTTTCAAGCTGGATCGGGTTCGTCGCAAGAATTGGACATGCAGACGCAGCTCAAAAGAGGAGGCCTCAATACCCTCAATATTTACTTCAAACTGGCGGTTTCGGGAAGCAATCGTTACTGCGGATATGCATATCTGGCGGAGGATGCCGCTTCAGTAGGAAAAAGTGATGGTGTTACCATTGATATCAATTGCGCCTTGGACAAGACAACCGTGGCGCATGAAGTCGGTGTGTCGATCAAGAGTGATAGGAATCGAGTTATCGTTGCGTCTTACTCACGCTCATCCGTGCTTAATTCTCTTTGTTCTCACAGGACACTGGTTAAATTTACTGCATACGTTTGCAGGTGGCTGCTCTCCCGGGGACCTAGTTGACGACACCAACGCTCAGAAAACGTATTATGGACGAATCAATGGTGCTTGTCCCAATCCCTTGCCGGATACATGCCCGAATCAGCCTGGATCCGATCCTCTCGACAATATCATGGATTATGCTCCATTGGGATGTGACGATATCTTTACCAAAGGTCAAGTCGAACGAATGCAAGAAGCTTGGAGCAATATTCGGAATTGATAGATATCATCGTTCTCTCGGTTTTGAATCGTTCGAAACGTTGTACAAATGGCGACGCCGCCATCACATCTATAGAAAAAATAAATCATAAACAGTTTTCATATCATATCATGTTAGTTACTAAACTTCTCCACAGCCACATGTTTCGTGATGATCTTCCATGACACCTCTCACCTTCCCTTTCGCATGCATTACCATGTTCAGGTTCAAACGGTCAACAAGACATTAAAGTCCAAGGACTTTATATCCCATTTCTCAGCCACTACCCACACCAAAAGCTCCCGCGGCAAGAATGTCATTTCACATCATCTCATGTTACAAGAAGTACGTCTCCATCAACTGGTCTAAGCCACAGGGTTGGACTTTTCCGACACAAACACGGGCTTGCCGCTGCGTTCACGGTGAACCAAGAACGTGGAAAAGATACAAAGGAGAAATGCAACAGCACCAATCACTCCCAACGACACGCCGAGCTTGTTCACCTCTTTGGGCTCCTTAACCGTCGAGAAGCGCTCTTCCGAGAAGAAGTCGTTGCGGCAAGCATCGTACCACGCATCGCAATAACTCTTCTTCATGGGCATTTGATAAATCTGCCACGTGTTAAAGTCAGGATGATCCTTCTGACTGTCGTTGTATCGGCGAAACAAGCCAATGGAGGGCTCGCACTCGTAAAAGCAGAGCTCGAAAACAAAGAAACGCTCGCAAGCATCCGACATGGTGCCACAACGATCAAAGCTGCTGCCGTACAGCGCCTTCATTTCTTCGACACTGCCGACCGTGGGGCCATCGCAACACGAGCGCTGCTTCCACGGGTGACACTCACCCATCTCTTCACCTTCCGGGCCCGGAACGTCCTTGTGAAAGTACTGCACGGCGCATTCTTCGGGTGGGTCCGTCCCAAAGATTTCTCGCGTGACAGCATCGTTGGGATTGTTGTCTGTATCAAAGAACCACATATCGTAGGCGGGCTCGTCGTCAGGGACGACCTTGAAGGCATCAAAGAACATGTCTTCGCAGAGCTCGGTTCCACTCGCGTAGAGATCCTTGAAGGTCTTGCACGTCGGTGACGACCCGCCGAAGCAAAGGCGGGGAGAAAGGCGAGCGTAGGTGATAATCTTCATGGTCGTCTTCGAGGAGAAAGATACAATTCTGGTGTGACGAAAGATCGTTCAAGTATTTGTGTGGCTCCGAGGAGAGCGGGTCTCGAAAAGAAATGAGCAGCGGCCACAAATCTTTTGAAAACAGATTTTCTTCTTTCGGATCTTTGCTGCGCGCCATCCGTTTCATTTCGTTCATCAAAAATAGTACGGAGTAAAGGAACTGAAACTCGATCTCTCTCTCTCTAGAGATCTTAGAGATCCTATTGGAGGTACCTATTTTCAAACCAACAACAGTCGATCGATTTGTAAATAATCGCAGTAATCGGACACGTTGGACATGCCCTGAAGCATAAGATCAGTCGTGCTTTTGCGTCGAGTGTTCATCTTTTGTGTGTCTCATGTGGTTGTCTGTTGTCTCCGCTTCGTAATTAACGCCACCTCATTTTTCTTTGTGGACGGCGATATTAAGAGGATGATCCGCTGTTGATGGTGGTCCGCAAGCACACGCGATCGGCGATCGGCATTTTGAACAACCGGAACGACAAAGTGAAGTATTTCAAATAGAACGCAGCGAATAATCTATACGGAGTACTGGTAGTCTAGTAAGTGCTATCTTCCACGCAATAGTCGAAAGCCTTAGCTCCAAGCGAGAAAGTAAACGGAAAAGTATTGAAGACTTGGGCGCTGGGCGCTGATGGACTATAGACTTTCAGCTCGCTTTGTTGTCCCTAGAGTCTCTACTTTCTACTGGGCGTTTTGGGCTACAGTCGACTATCAAATGCCGGATCGCGGATCAAGCTAAGCAAATAATTATCATGTCCTGAGAATAACTCATAATTCAAGATTCCTTAATGCATGAGCAGAGAAGTTTCGTTGAAACGAGGTCTAGTGATTGTCGTGTAATAAAGAAGAAAACCGGAGCAATGTTTCTTCAGTCTTCACAGCGCATGAATTTTATTAATCTTGAATTGTCTTGCTAGTCTAGAATGCCCTTGTTCGCCAGGGCAACGGCTTTTATGATAACGAGAAAAGAAGGCTTTCATCATCATCATCTTGATGAAATCAAAATGCCGCTCTGCCGCAATCGCCGAACCGTTCGTCTGTCCTGCATCTTGAAGTCATCCTCCAGCTTCCTGATTCCTGATGACGACTTCTTCTCTGTGAAGGCTGGCATCTTCATGGTCGTGATTTTCGACGTACAGTTGTGTACGACGAGCATTGACGAAATGACCAATGACCGACAAATACAATAGAGACAAAATCAAAATCACGACCCTTTGAGTCATTCAAGACTACGAAGTCAGAACAATTTCTATTGATTTTCTGTTGATCGTTAATCCGGCAACCGATCCAACTCGTGGCAAAGAACAACAACACACACACATAAAATCAAATACGGAGTAATAGACTCCAACGAAACGACAATGATGCAACTAAATAATCTTCTCATTTATCTTCTTTTCGTGACGGCGGTCCTGTCCCATGACCACGACGATCATGCGTTGCATCACCACCATCGACTTCTTTCGCAGACACCTCACGGGTGTGGCTATCGCGCACCCGACACGGACACGATATTCGAAATGGCCGCCGCGCAAGAAGAAAGGGTTGCAGTTGCGGGAATGCGACAGGAGCGCCTGTCCACTGCGCAGCGTCTCTTCAATTGCAATGTTGTCGGGGAGGCGCAGCTTCCATCCAGATTCCGACCCATGTGTATATCATTCAAATGACCAACGGAACTGGTTCGTTGACGGATGCAGAGATTGAAGAAAACGTTCGAGTCACCAATTCGTTATTGCAATCGAGCGCAATCGAGTTGGATGTCGTTTCCATTGCGCGCGAAACCAGCGATGCCTGGTACTTGGCACAACAGGGTTCGAACGATGAAAAGACATGCAAGATGCACTCAAACAGGGAGGGACTGACACGCTCACCATTTATTATAAAGCCGCCCTTTGGAATGATGTCCGATACTGCGGATACGCTACCTTGGCGGAAGGCGCTCAATTTGCGGGAAATTCGGATGGCATCATCATGGACACCAATTGTGTCACTGACAAGACAACATTAGCGCATGAACTTGGTAAGTCTGTGAGCCTTAGTAAGATTGCATCTTCAATGAGTTATAGCTCACAAAGTGCAATTCACGATTCATTCCAGGACATTGGATGAATCTTATGCACACCTTTGACGGAGGGTGTTCTCCTGGGGATCTCGTGGAAGACACCAACGCGCAGAATTCATTTGTTGGAAGACTTTGGGGTGCTTGTCCAAATCCCTTGCCGGATTCGTGTCCAAATCAACCTGGATCGGACCCTTTGAACAATATCATGGATTACGCTCCATTGGGATGCGATGACATCTTCACCAAAGGTCAAATACAACGGATGCAAGAAGCCTGGGAAAACATTCGTCTTGCGTATGCGTGAAAGAAGAAAGAATACCATCGGCTATCGGATATTATTCCTCAGAGATGTTTTTAATGCAATAGCAAATGATTTTTTAGTTTTTACTATGTTCGCCCATCTGGTCACCATTCGTTCGTTGCGACCCACACAAACTTCACTAAATGTATAATGACTGGCGTGCGTCCCATGAGCCGACAAAACGTTCGCCCCACAAAAAATGTGGCCCAAGTGTCAAGCACAACCAGGAAATGATTGAACGACTGATTGCTTCTCGTAGACATGCAATGTACTTGAGAATACTTGGGTTCATCATCACAACAGCTCCCATGATAGCAGTGCCTTTTGAAACCATTTCGCTAAAGGATTTGTCCTTTGCGATCCCCACGAGACGATTCAAAGGGCGCGGAACGACATGCGAATCAGATCGTTTCATCCAATGTTAGGGCAGGAGCCAGCAAAGTGTCGTGCACCTGCTCGATTGATCAACAAGACGAGTACGACAGAGCATCTCGTATCGATCAATTGGTTGTATGCTTCTTGTTGCCTAGCACAACACTCTCGTCAGTTCATGTATTCACTCAATGCAAAGTTACAGTCTCGGGGTCGACATCGCACAGTTCGAAATACGACATCCACTGGTATTCCGACAGCGCCTGCGGTGACCGCAGTTTCTTCAACGCCCGACTCCACGTCGCTTGAATGTCCATGACACGAATCTTGTCTTCATAACAATCGCTCGCGACTTGTCGACACGACCTCGCGATACCATCGTCCAAACCCAACCGCAATCGAATCACATCGCGCTCATGCGGCGTCAACTTTGTGGCCATGGCGTGTTGCAACGCTTGTCGCAACAAACTCCATTCAACCAGCACTTCCGGATCCTCATCCGTAACCAGCGTATCTCCCAACACGACATCAATTGGATCCGCAATGCCCGCTTTACCGGCCGTCGCATGCGCACCAATGGGCGTTTCCAACGAAAGCGGCGGTTTCGTCAATTGCAAAATGCGCTCCAAACGCGACACTTTGATATTCATGGCCGCCGCCAAATCTTCCATCGGAGGTGCACTGTGATTGTTGTTGTGGTACTGCTCTTTCACCAACGATCGGTATTTCGATAATATCTCGGAATATTTCAGCGGCAATCGCATCGCATTTCCCGTTGCTACTGTCGAATAACACAGGCGAATCGAATTGGTAATCCAAAGTCGCATAGGTCGAAAACCTCCAATTCCGATTCGGTTCGTATTTATCGGCCGCTCGCGCCAGTCCCACAATCCCTTCTTGAATCGCATCTTGCAAGGACGGCCGCGTCCAAGAACTTTCAAACGGATTGGAAGTATACTCACCACGGTTATTGTGTGTCATGGTAGCCCATGTTTTGGCAATTTTATTGACCAACTTGAGATTGTGCATCATGAGTGTTTGTTTCGCGCGGTGGCCTTGTTCGAAAATAGTGTCGATTTGCGCTTGTGTGTAATTTTGGTAGCGAGTAGACTCGTGTGTTGTGAATGTAAATGAAGAGGGCGAAGACGAA
>BROJ01000061.1:0-51846 GCA_026008555.1 Fistulifera pelliculosa | reverse complement strand
ATCAAGACAGAAGGAGGTGAAGCAATGCGCTGAACTTCCAACGGCAGTAAGTCATCCGCTTCTCCGTATAGACCCGAATACGTTCGAGAGATATCTCGCGAGTTGATGCGATTTCGCGGACTGCAAGCTTTGACAGAAGGCTCTAGACTATCATCGACAGAGCCAAGAGTTGAAATCCCATCCATAGACGCGGCATCGTTATGATTTGACGGCATTTGCAAACTTCCTTTGGTGAGTAATTCGCGAATTCGATTGGGCGACGATGATCGTCTACCAAAACGCAGAAATCTTTTGCGGAATTTCTGCCCGCTTTTACTGTCACTGTCTCTTGTAAAGATATGGAGACCACTTATTCCCATGCTCTAGATGAAGGCAGAGTCTTTTGCGGTTCTGAGTTGAAAGCCAGTTAATGAAAAGAAGCACAGTCGGATGCCGCAGTACGGTGTAAATAATGACAGCGCTTCTTGTGACGTCTTCTGTTGTTGTTTGACGTGTGTTGATTCGTTCCCAGCTTCGCAGTTCTAAATGCTTCAACTTGTTTGATCTAGTAAACCAACAGAATGAATAGTTTATCAATGATTTCGCTTCTTCATTGATTGATTTGCGGCCTCTGTTTTCCATCGTCAAACGAGACGGACTTCACGAATCAAGAAGGAACTCGTTTGGCTGTTGGCTGCTGTCCAAAGTTTACGCACCAACGTACAATGTAACGGCAATTTACCGCCAGGTATTGAGCAATCTTGCGAGTGGACCTAAGTGGAAAACCCGAAAGCCTAAGTGGATTTTTCTTTCAATTCAACGGACATGACTCGAACTGATTGGATAAAACTGGTGTGACATTACATCAAAGTCATGGTACATTGTCGAGACCTGCCTTGTACACAATAACCATAGACTGGCCACGGCGAATTGTGAACTCGACTTCCAAGAGAAACAAGGCCCTTCTTGAAGCTTGCACTCTCACAACACGAATGCAAATGCCGCTTCAAGCTTCTTTATTATGTATAAGCGTTAATAGCAAGAAGCTAAGTTTTCTTTCGTTGCGAAGCAAATTGGTATTCCGTACAAAGTACGATGATTCGTTTATCATTCTCCACTCCCAAAAAACGTTATACGTTCTCATTCGAGCAAGGTCATAAATGGGAAGCAAGACATTCCATAATAAGTTCAGCAATAATCAAAAATCATGACTCGTGACCAAGTACTATTTACGTTCTATGTTCTTGTACTGTTGTTTACTGGGTTACTGATTACCAGTACAGTACCAGTTGGGTGAAAGTCTTCCCGCGTGCTGGAGTGCGGCTGCAAGTTTTTTTTGCAAACCACGAGGGCAAAAGTTCCTTCAAAGAGCGAGCGAGTTATCGGCCAAGTGAATCGCATTGATGCCGACCTTGAGATACAACAAGAATATGATCGCAGACTGTAATTTATCAATGGCTGGGTCTACCCAATCTGCTGGCCTTTCAAAGACGGTGCTGATTAGTAATGAAGCGGGTTCGTCTTCTTCACCGTTCATCGGACGAAAATCGGTTTCGTTTGTCAATGGCTTTCACACGGTAGTTGCCATGCTGGTTCCATTTTACGAACTGACCAAGGAGGAGCGCCGTACGATGTGGTGGACGAAAAAGATTTCAAGATCTTTCGACAGAATGCGCAATTGCTGGCTTCGCATGATCGACAGCTAAGATGTCAATTTCAAGACCCTTGCACGCCTCCGCCCTGCGAGTATCAGAGAATAAAGCGTTTTGCCGAGTCGAATTGTGTGAGCGATGAACATGAATTACAAACTATTCTATCAAAATTCCGAGTCGAAATGATTACACAGGAAGTACGGTGTTCGTCGGTCCCTGAGTTGCGAGGCCTCGAGCAATGGACGAGCCGTTCCTACTCGGACACAAAGAGATCCCTTACGGAAGAGCACCGCAAGGCCGTCTTGAAATCAAATCGCAATACAGTTGCGGAGAAATCTGCCGAGAAAAGTCGTGTTTGCCGTTTGCTTGCGAGATTCTGGGGTGAAGTAGATGCGCAAGTGCTGCAAGAAGAGGCTTCCTTAGACATCAAGCTAGATCTGCATGATCCGTTTCGATCCAGATCAAAGAGCCCACCGAGTCCACCCAAAGCTAGGCCTATCAAATTACCGATACAACATCGGGGAATCGCGTAAGTGCTTTTGGGTAGATAATCTCGAAAGTCTTATTCCAGTGTAACTATAACTTCCTATTATAATAAAGTGACTGCAACAACACAAAATCCCAGAAAGCAGCCTTAACGAGATCTTTGAGAGGACGATCCCTTGTATTTTTGATGAATTTGGTAGAACAAGACTCCAAACACAATAACCGCTCCTATTCCGGCCTTGAGTGCAATCACGTGACCAAAGAGCAAGGCAGACAAGGAGATGGAGAACATTTGCCGCGTTGTCATGATGACTGTAAAGACAATCGGTCCGAATTCTTTGATTGTATAAAAGATAAACAACTGGCCTGTCGCCGAAGTGATGGCTGTAATAATGTTGTATCTCAGAGCAATCGGGTTGGCTTGCAAGAACTCAAAGACAATGGGTAAATCACCCGAAAGCAACAACCCTGCGGTAGTAATACAAATAGCCGAAGCGTTCACGCCGAGCATCATTTGATACGGATCCACATTCGATTTACCGTAGTCTTTGTATATGCGAGATTGCCACTGCGATGTGAAGGAGTCGAATGAAATGTAACACAAGAGAAACAACAATCCTAAAAATTCCGTGCTGGTGTCGGTCCTGGAGTCTTTGCTGTACAGCGAAAAGATGGCAACACCCGAGGTAATCAAAAGGCTTCAAAGTACTGGGACCAGGGATAGAGCGATCCTTGCAAAACCTTTCCCATGACCATGACGGGGATAATCTTGGACGATTTAAAGACCGTTTGTACCGGAAACGAGACATACTTGAGTGATGCATACTGCGACCAGGAACTCAGCGTATTCGAAAGAGCACAAGGCGTGAACGCCAGTAAAGGCGCAGTATTGTTGGCAAAGAAAGCACCGTGCTTGATTTTAACCGCCACCAAAGCCACCAAGACAGCCAAGAATCGGTTCGAAAAGACACAAAAGGCTGCTGAAGGAATTTGCCCGAAGGAACGCGAGCGGTGGGTTGGAACTTTGTTGTCATGATAAGCTCTTGCATGTAGCCCCAAATCAAATACGACGCTTGTAATCCGCAGAAGCAAAAGGCAAACTTGACTGCCGACGCCCAGAATGCAGCATGCTCTTCCTTGTGAGAACGACGATCCGAATCTACGTCCATGACTGTTTTCTCTGACTGCGAGTTTTGAAAAGGCTGAGAAATAAGATATTTACCACAAAGAGGTATCGACTGAATGCGTTCGTACCTTCCATTGTCTTCTGCCCGTACAGGCGATTTGCCTGGTCGCTTGGTAGGCATGTTTTTCTTTTTTTTTAAAAGTCGATGAGTTGAGCTTCAAAACAAACTAAGCGGCTTATCGGCTTTCAAAATCGCGCTCTTTTGGTTTTTTAAGATTAGGTCAGTAGCTATAATCTACTAGTTCTGAACTTGTCGACGAAGTTTAGTCCGTTATCAATGACAATCTTTGTTTTATTGACCTCAGACTTTGCACAAAGATGAGAATGACCAATGATCTGCTTGCGTTCCGCGTTGTTGGTGTCGACGAAAAGCCCGATCTCGGGAAACTCGTACCGGTACACGCTTCCACTATATCAAGTACCGGGTCTGGTTGGCCAAGAAAAAATCGATGTTGTTGTGGATTGAACAACTACCGTAATTAAGTCAGAATCATCTCTAGAATAGCCTAAAAATAATCTTTTGCTAGAGACACGCGAGAAAGCCACACGTCCCTTATCTGTTGCTCACTAAGGCACGTCAGTTGCTGCACCCGTCCATTTTTCGACTAACTCTGGTCGCCTTCATAAAGCTCCGAATCAATCGTCATCCTGTGGAGGACTTGCATTGTTTAACAGGTACAAACGAGAGGCCCATGGTCATTATAGTCACTGATTTGTACGATAGCGTGCCTAATTTTGTTAAACTACATTAGTTCCATTTCTGGGACCGGCCGATAGAGTGAAGCAGACGGTCCATCAACGCTTTCATAATGACGATTTCGTGATGAGAGTTTTGACTCTGGAAATCTCCACACCATAATAGCAGATGTTATCCACAAAATCGTTGCAATTCCATTCGATTCCACCAAAATCCCTGCATATGACAGAATTTGTCCGCTTGGTCGTCTTCTTCCTTGCTATGACCAGTCTCATTGTGAAACTCGCCCAGATTGTGACAAATTCGAGCCGTAAAAATAAAATAAGCATCGCGCGCGCAGAAAAAGGCCAGAACACCACAGAGCGTTGCGGAAACTGTCAAAGCACGCTCGGAAACAGGTCGACACGTGGTCGCAATCAAAATTCCCCATGCCGTCAAGGCGAATGGCCCACTGCCGAAATCAAACGCCAAAATATTGGCAATCACTGCTAATTTCATCACTATTATGGTCCAAATGACTTGCGGATCGCGTCCGTGAGGAAAAGAGCTGTGGAAAGAACAAAGTAAACAGGTGTGAGCAACGAAGAACGCGGGTTAATCGCCAAATTCGCGGCAAGCGGCGGCGTCGGCATAGGCATCGTCAGCGATCATTCACGTACAAACATTCAAGCAATAAGTCCATCGCGAGGTTAGAGACAAGTAAAATCGAATGAATACGTTTCAAATGAAAAAGTGTGCGTCAACCACGAATCTGATTGGTCATTTGCTTGTTCTTGTTTCTTGGTTGTTGTGTGAGTTGTTTTGCTAATGCGAGAGTTGCGCGAGCGCGAAGCATTCCATACTGTAACTTACTGTGTGAGTACGCACCGGTACTCCGAACATGATCAAATTGCAATCTTGCCCGGCGTCTCTCAATTTCGAGAGCTCCCAATTAGTTTCAACTTATCCTATCTGTAAACGGCGACTCCTAGATTATAATTGTATTCAGATTCAAAGTTCAAGTTAAGGTACAGGCATTTGAATTCCAACGTTACAACAAAGGACTTCGAGACAAAAGTCACAGCCTTTGAAGTGATCCGTAAATCCCATCAGGTATGAGGTCCTTTGCCCTTAGCTGTCCTTTAAGTAAGTAAACAGCGCACGTTTCGGAAACGAAAACGCTTTGCTCGTGAGTACCCGTTATACATCCTCTTGATCGTCGCCAAGGGACTCTTCTTCGTATTCGTCGTAACCGGCATCTGCTGAGGCGTCAATGAACTCTCATCCTCATCGCCATCCATTCCATCGAGGTCGTGAATTTGCTCCTCCACAGGTGCATCCAACTCAATGATTGGTGATTCTTGCTCCATCAAATCAGATTTCATCTTAATTTCTGAGATTTCGTCCTCTTCTTCTCGTTCAAATTCTATCTCATGTTCTTCTTCTCTATTCTGATTGTCCGATTCTGTGACTACTTTCTCCTTGCTGCTGCGACAAAATGGTGCAAATAAGAGAAACACAAGGCCTAGGAGGACCAGACTGCAGGCTGCAAATGCAATCCAGGCAAAGATTGTCCAAACTGTAGGCAATCCTAGAAGTGACTCGTCCTCGTCTTGGATGGCCGGGCCAGGCCAGTAGCTTTTGCGGCGAAGGCGGTCGAGTAGGGAAAAGTTGAGACAAGGGAATTCGGGTGGGTGCCAGCGTTGAGTCGTGCCTTCTGACGGCACGCCGGGTCCTAGTGATGAGTCGAGACAATCGGCAGCCAAAGCCAACTCGATACCGCGACATAGCCTTTCAGTGTATGCCTCTGGGTAAATCGAAAGCGGCAGACGTATTGATGCGGGTCCTGATCGGTCACAACACAAGGAGTCAAAGGAGCCTGTCGGTGGATTTAGTGACGGGTAGTCCACGCATACACATTGCAATTCTTCAAACACAAGTCTGTACGTTGAGTCGGAGTTCGACGCAGTCTCAATGTCAGGACAGTCCGAAAAGGTGACAAGCTGATTGCTGTCTCCAAAATTCTCCGAAAAATAGCGTTTCATCATTGTTGGAATCGCTTCTTGCCATTGCCAGCGCACAATCCTCGACCGTAAAGAACAGATAATCGCTGTCATCTGCGAGTGTAAATTCGGGAAAGGAACAGCAAATTGTGACGAAAAGCCATAACAGTGCACTTCGTAAACAAAATAATCTTTGCTGATGTTGTATCATTGTTGTTTGTTCTCAGTGGTTTCAGATTTGCCTCTTTGACGTTGTGAAGGAGCATTATTCGTGAAAAGTCCAAGACTTTTGTTTTGTTTTGACTTTGGTCATCGGGTCATCCATCAAGGATCGGGTGCGCGCCCGCGCCGGGACTGCGGGAAACTGCATTACCAGTAGGACGCCGTAGAGAATGTACCAAAGCAGAGGTGCGTTCCGCACCTGCTCGCCTTCCTTTTTTTCGTTTCGAGTTTTGGGAACCCTCTCGAAAGAGAACTGGCGAAATCGCAAACGATCGAACTTCTTGACAAACTTTGGACAAAGGAACATACAAAATGAAACGGGGATGTGTAACTGTAAATAATAATTGACCCTCGACGTATTAGTAATCTCCCTACTGCATTCAACAAGCGCAAGTCTATGAAACAACTATGCTGATAACGACATCAACCGGATCACCGGGAAACTATTCGAGTAGTAAATGGAAATGTGTGGCATTGTGCGTGTGCCTTGTACTGGGTTTGATGCAAATCTCCATGGAGCAATGGCGTCAGCTTGTGCCTCTTGGTTTCGTCAAACAAAAGAATGAGGATCGCAACGATTCCACGGGTGCCGAGATGAAATCGAAGCAGCCAGTTGTGAATCCTGCTCGGACGATCACGCCTAAAATTGTTATGCCAGCCGTCGGCGGCGACAAAGATACTAGTGGCAACGTCGGAGACGATGATGCCAACTTTGAAACCGATCATGCAGTCGAACAGCCTCCCCAGGCAAAAGACGACAACGCAAGATCCCGTTCCTCCGCCGCAGACTTTATACAGGAAAAGTTTCCCGAATGTGTCTCCGAAAGCGGTATCATTCATTTAAAAGAATGGGGTCGTATCTACCCGTTCTTTGGGTGTGCAACCGCGATACGATCATGATTCATGCTTTCTCATGAAGGCAAGGTACAATTGTGCCCATCCGCCCAATTACGAAAAGCCAGAAGCTTCCGACCATGAACTCGTCTTGCATTTAGGTGCTGCAAACAACACGAAACCGTGCCGAGTGAAGTCTCGTGGATGCTTTGGGAGGGCCCGTGGGACTTTCACAACGACCAAATCCGACGAGTGGCACTTCGACGGATTCCCTGATACGCATTGCTTTGCACGGGTCTTCGTATGTTCGGCAAATGTGGGAATCCATGGCGTGTGGATTTCGACAAGACATTACACAGCTGTTGTTACAACAAGCGGGTCCTGGTGTCTCTCTGCAAGCCATGAAACGACGAAAAAATAGTCCCATTGAATTCGACGAACTCGGTAGGCCGATCCGAGATACGCATTCGATCCAACAACGGAGATGCCATGGTGGACAAAAAAAGAAACTAGCTGCGTATTATCACAAATCGGTAACCCGAATACCCAACACAACCATGGACGGTTGCAATGATAACATTGCCATGGTTCGCTTCCAAGACTCTGTGGAGGTCTATTTTGTCTTTCGTCCTCAAATGTTTAGCGCACATGCCTTGAACCGAGTCTATTCGGACTATTTTCAAATCACCAATAGTAGCGACAACGCTACATCGGAAGAGTCGATGATTACTAAATTCGATGCTCTTGTTTGGAATGTTGCTTTAAAACAGCCGCAAAACGTGCTCCCCGAAGGGATCAGGGCGAAACAAGAGATCGAGGTGGATCGTTGGCTTCCGACATTAAGGGCGATGCAAGGTCGAGATTTGGGAGTCTATTTCGGAGCAGACAATCCTTGGATCACGAAGCCGCCGGACGGACATCCATGCATGCCAGGAATTCCTGATGATGAAGTCAATCTTATCTTGTATGGCATGTATACAGGATACACAATCAAGTGAATTACAACTGCGGAACGGCGCTCACAAAAAAGGAAACGAAAATTTCAGCATACTGTTGAAAGAGAGGAAGACACTAAGAGTAATGAGTTGTTTGTAGTTGTAGTGATCATTCCTCGCCAACCTTTTGTAACAAGCGATCATCACGTCATCTAATGATGCTTTCGGCGGGGAGAAATAATCATGTAAACAGATGAAGCGGCACTCATACTTAAAGGCACTGCGACAGGCGGGCGTGGAAACCTGGTTTAACAGAAACGTTTCATTTAAGTACATATAATCGACGACAAAAAAACGTTCCGTTGCCAAAAGTAATAGGGAGGACTTTGAATACAAAAAGTTCACGATTCCATAATAACGAGACGACGACTGCTCAATCGCACATCCGATTGACATTCGGTCATCCTTCTTTTCTTTATTTGGTTCGGCCTCGACGAGCCTCGACGAGCCGCATATACATCTGGGGGAATATAACATTCCTGACAACTAGCGGTAGCTCTCTGCGCACGTCGGTTCGAAGCAAGTCAGCCACTTTTTTTCATTTTGAATCGCCAAGAAAATGGAAACATTACGACGCGCCGTGTGCGGACGACTTTCTCGTCGATTCTTTGTCCTTCGGGGTCTCTATCTGGGTTTAGCGTTTCTGCCATGTGTGACTGGGAATCTTTTCGCTGCACCCTCTCCGTGTATTAAGGCGTTGACAAGTGCAAACGTTTATCCCGACAACATTTTAACAAGAGACGAATTCAACGATGCGTTAACTGATTTGGCCAACAACAAGTGTTCCGCTGCTACAATTGTGGCAGATGACGGTCTTTTCAATGATTTGTGCTGCACGTGTTTGGACTACGACGTCGGTCGATTTGATGCATGGTGTTGTATGAAGGTCACATTCGCCGACTCGTGGGCAGGGGTCCGCATACCGGACGAATTATATCCAGCAGAATATGCGGAATCGTTATGCAAGCGGATAGAAACCAGAATACAAGAATTGAACTGCACTAAAACTCCGAGCTTGCCTCCACAGACATCTCCTCCTTCCGAATCATCGGCCGATTCAGTGACTGCTTCGCCAGTGTCAGCTTCTACCGGCGATGACCAAATCATAGCCTCGGAGGAGAATGAAATTGGTACCATGGACAAGCTGGGTGCGGGTATGATATACGCTCTTTGTGGTTTCATTTTGATTTTGTTAGTAGGAGGACTGTGCGTGTGGATGAGTGGCCGGTATGAGGACGATGAGGAGTCAAGAACCACTAAACAGCATAACTCCAGAGAGGCTCCTTATTCAGAGTCCGTGCTACCCGGCAGCTTCTATAATGATGATGTTAGGATACATGATCCGGCAGAAGCTTATTACTCCGAGGAAGATATTCCCCGTCGATCCAAAGTGGAGCGATTATATGATACCCGGGCAATGACGAAAATCAAAGAGAGGTGTCTTCCGACGTGCAGGTAGAGACGCGGTTCTTCTTATGAAGAAACAGGGTACTTCGTTTTGTTTCTGGTCTTATCGTGCCTCGTGACTGCTACGTATCCCGTGTTTCATGGCTACTGTAGCTAATGCTATTGCGGCAAATACGACCTTGATGCCATTGCTATCTTCGTCGCTTTCCAAAGGATGGCGCTAGCTAGGTGCTGACGAACTCGAGCGTGTAAATCATTTTCGAGCGTGAAATTTGACGATTTATGTGATGTAATGATGTAAAAGGGAAACAACTAGACCTAGGTCTTTGTGATGGGCCACTCGAATGCTCGCGTTTTGGCATCTACTGTAAGGTTTAAGGAACGCTCACTTCGAAACCAACGGCTACCCGTAAATTTAGGTTGCCTAACCTAGTAGCCACTAGCCACACCAGATTGGGAGTACCGGTTTATGCTTTGTAACAGCCACGAAGAAGCACGTAACCAACGGTGCGACACTTTTGGTTGCAGACGTTGAAATTTGGTTGGTGACAACATTACCTGGTATTTCTCTGTTCAACCGTTCCCCCTTCACCTTCCCCAAAACCAACAGTGGTGCTCGTCAAGTAACTACCAATCAACAAAACAATTCTACAGACTAATTGCAATCAAACTATAAGAAAGTATTTGACGTTAGAGTTCTTCGATTTGATTATCTTTCGTATTGCTTACAAATGGATCCGGCGTTCAACCGTCCTTGGCGAGATGACAACGACAAAATCCCTTCTCGTTATGGTCGATCGCGATCTGGCGATGCAGAACAAAGTGCTAGTGACACTAGAAATCGTAGAAGCGCAGCTGATTTAACCGACAATATGGATATCCTACAATCCTCATTTTCCGGATCGTTCTCTGGGGACAGCACACGAGAGAAAGTCTTCGACATCAAAAAGAAAAGATAGAGAGTTGCACGAGGAAAGAAAACTGAGAGCGTCGTCCCGAAGGGATCATAGCGATGATATTGAGAAAAGAAATTCTACTAAAAGGGAGACTTCTGAAAAAAATCACGATCGTCGAACGCCGAGGCGTCGCCGTATGCAGAAAAAGAAATCTCATAGCAGCAGTAGTCGGTCAACAAAGAACTCGGATACTTCGGCCGATCCTCTCGACCGTGAAGCTCGTCGGCGCCATCACACTTCTGGAACTGGAAGCCGACACGACTTATGGTCATCTCCTACCCCGAAATTACGCGGCAAAACAGATAGACTTGCCTCGGAAGGTCGTACCAGTAGCAATCCAATTCGAATAGAAGCAGATGATTCAGAGCCGCATCGCCAACAGTCTCAACAGCGTGTGCGTGATCGCAGTTCTGCAACTGTTTCGGACACAGCCAATTCACTTCAAAAATGAGTATAGATATTTACTCCGAGGTGAACCGACCGAAAGCAATGGAAGTTGGGGATCGCATCGCACATCAGCTGAAACAACACGCGAACTTCGGACGCGCCGTCTACTTGAACAGCAGCGAGAGCGTCGCAGTGCAAAACAGACCCAGGAGCAGGTCGATACTTCAATACTAGATCCAAATCCATCGCATTTCCCAGCAAGTTCAACTGCAGTTGAGAAATACTTGTCGAGAAAAGTTTGATTGAAGGAGTTCAATCTCGCGCTGGGACAACCCGGACAGGTAGCGGTTCCGATGACGACTACAAGCTTCGATCTCTGCAGAGAACATCGTCTTTAACGAAGGTTTCTCCTCGGGATTTTCTAATGGCGGCTCGGTCTTCTCAAAATCTTCCGTTGCGGATACCAACACCCAAAAGGCACCTTCGTCAGGAAACGGTTCTCCCGCTAACATTGTCAGAATGGCTCAAGACGCTAACGACGAAATCAATAAAACACTGAATTCTGCCGTGAAAGGATGGTCCACTTTTAACAGCCGACTTCGTCGTGCGGTTTCTCCGGCTCGGGGCGTTGTGACTCCTCTGTCAAAGGTGGATCAGTATTTAGCAACCCGTCACCAGCAAAACAGCAGCCACCCGACGACGATAAGGCCAGTCAATTTATCCGCGTACCAAGCTTCGACACAGATTCGTATTTAGACGGGTTGCAACAATCCTCTGAAAGTGGCGAAGATGAAGAGGAATGCGAGGAGCCCTTTATTGAAAGTTCGGATGATGAAGCAATAGATGATGTTCGCTGGAGTGTGCGTGTCTGTGTTGTTTCTGCAGTGGACTTGCCCGCGAGTGTCATTCCTTCTTTACCTCTGAGTCCGGTGTTAAAACTTGGGTTGTTACCTGTTCCTCAGACTCAAGACAAAAAAGCTAGTCAGCTTGAACTAGCGAAGCAAGTGGATAGCGACGGGCTGGCATCGTTCCCAAAAGCTAAAATACGCTGCACAAGCTCTCGAGCATTGTCCCAGCGAGATAATGGTTCGGCTGAATTTCATGAGGAGATGCGATGGGACAACGTTCGCCGACCTCACCGAATGGCGTTGGCTGTGGAGCTTGCATCCCGTGCTGTTTTAACGCCTGCGAATTCTCGTGAAAGTCCCATGCACGTAGACGTTTCGCCATCGGATCGTCCTACAGGTTCGAGCACTGCACTTCGTTTTGGTGCAATGTTTCGCAAACAACAGAAAAAAGGTACAAACGCCGAGATGGAACAAGCTAACGCAGCAGCTGCTCTCGCCAAACTTCTCGTCGAAGAAGGTGCCCCTGCAGTCGGGGTAGCGGGCGAGCAATCGACAGGCCCACACGAACGCGGACCATTGTTCGACTCAAACCCATCTGTAATGAAGTCGTTAGCAGCAAATCAAAGTGAGGTTGATGTTCAGCTCAATCCTCGCAATCGCCAGCGAAGGCGTATCCGAGTGACAGAAGACTTGAGACTAGGGTCGAGAATAATACCACTGGAAAGCCTAGAAGCAAAGCAGACTATAAATTCTGGATCCGTACGCGTGGAGCAGTGGATAGAGTTGGATGCAACCTTGGACACGAATGCTCCTGATTTAAGCAGCCCACGGCATAATTCTTCTAGCAAGCGAAGTCCAAGTGTATTGCTTGAGATAACGTTTGCACGTACGGAAGTACTGGATGATAGTGAAGATGAGGTGGATCAGGAAGAGACAGAATCAATTTCAATGAAGCGCTCGTACTCGAAGCGGGCGTCCATCACTGTGAAAAATCAGCTAAAACGCGAAGCCCCTGCGATGGAAGTCAAATCCTCCGACGACCCCGTATTGGAACCAGGAATTATTGATTTCGCTTGTATAATGGGTGCGCGGGATATTGGTGACCAAAAAAGCAGACGACGGGGAGAGGATGGGTGAATTCTACCCCAGAATGCGTAATCTTGGATCGTTTCCCTGCCACTGACGCGTTTCACCATGAGAGGGGCGTAAAGCGATATTAGCGGAGAAAATAGAGTGGTTTTGTTTTCCGGAGGGAGTAAAGTTATGGCGTGGGACTACACCACCTAACGCCGAAGAAATGAATTTGGTTTTTCAGGTTCGTCCCTGTGTCCATGTCATGTCGACAGCCCTTTTCGACGCCTATCTCGGGTGCACAACATCCTTCTCGTGGTTTGTCATTGCCTCGAACTCCGACGAATATGGTTCAGAATTAGTGAAAACATATGGAGCCGTTATTCGCTTTTATGTCCCAGCGCCGATTGGCATCGATCCAAAACAAGACGATTTTGCTCAGTTTATGATAGGGGAATGAAATACAGCAGCCAGATCTTGTTGAGCGAAAGCGCCTTTGGGTTCCGCTGGCGATCTGCTTAACATCAAGTCTGCCAATTGTTGGCGTAATGGAAGGGATGCTTCTGCGACTCTGTGATGCATTATCCATGAGTGGAATTCCTGATGATGTTGTATCGTCTAGCATAATGAAGGAGCTCAAGTCGTAATGAACTTCCACAAGCCCATTCAAGGCGTGGTGAACTGTTCCATACCGTTCCTTACAGGGAACCCGTTCCAAGTCGCGCTTCCGCCAAGTCAAGGGTTGCCAGCACTTCCGCACGGGCGGGCGGTATCCACGGTATGCCGTTTGCTCGGAGCAGATGGGATCAACACTATTCTGGCTGCTCTACTGACTGAATGTAAAGTTCTGTTGCATTCAGATGATGTAGCGAATCTTTGCTTAGTCACTGAGGTGGTTACTGCATTGATCTACCCGTTCCAGTGAGTTTGCCATACGTGGGTGTGCTACCTGCTGCGATGACGGAGATTATTGAGGCCCCGATGCCATTTTTGTTGGGACTCCCGTCCTGCAATATGCGTCATATAGATCCCTACGTCTTAGAGGATGTCGTCGTTGTGAATTTAGATCACAACTCAGCTGACTCGTTCGAAAAGCAGAGTGGCGGAAATCTGATGTATAAATCACCGACACCGCTTCCAGCTCATGTGGCCAGTAGCATTGAAAGAGCAGTCTCTAAACTTATTCAAGCATGCGATGAATCAGACGCGTTGAAAGACGACAGTCGTTCTGGGGCACATTTTTTTCCGCGGATGGAAGCCGAAACTGCTGTCGAGAGGAGTTTCGATTGTCCGTCGCGATAGACATTTGCGGGTTGACTCGAGGTTTAGAAGACTGCTTGGTTTATGCCTCGTCGTCGCAACCAGTTTTTAATGTCGACAAATTTCTTCAGACTGCACCGGCAATCTTCGAAGAGCACCGGGCGTGGGCTCCAAACTTCATTTTAGAGGAGAGTCTACTATTCAGAAAGTTGTTTCGCCTTTATCGAGGAAATTTTGTCCACTTTTGTCAACTGCCAACACTTTCATCAGTTTCTTGAATTAGTCCACGATGATAGACTTGCCTTGTTCCATGATATTATGGAGATCTGGAAAGCAAGGATGTCACAAAAGAAACACTTGCGCAGCATCCCTCGATTACGACGCAGAAATCTCCCGTCTATCTAAAACGTTGAGAAAACGCGAGGAAAAATTCCGACTTTCCGCATCATGAAAGAGAAACATGAAAAGATGCCAGGCAGCCAAATACAGCGAAAACCGCTTTCCTTTCGATCTCTTACACCACGTAGTTTCCGAGGAAACTCCTCCGAAAGAAGATGACCCTCCACTATCTGACGGTGTCAAGCAGGTGTCAGTCGCATATCTTGTTGAGTTGGAGATAACCCCATGGCGGTATCGTTCGCTCTTCAACATAGATCTTGATGATCCCGTCGTAGCTAGGACGATCGTCGCTTCAGAGAAGATAAAACTGCGAGACGCAATTGGGGAGCGTCGGTTTCATGCTTGGCAGATGTCTAAAGAAGACGATAGTTTCAGCATGCTATCAGACGATCCAGGAAGTTTTTTCTCGTCCGAGCCACTTGATCTCATGAGTCTACTACGTTATGCTGGCGCTGAAGAGGGCCAAAATAATACTGGTGCTGAAGATGCGACGAACAGAGATGCCATTCGGAGATGCCTTCAAGATCTCGCCGTTTTGGCTGGACCATCGGTTCATCGTAAAATTCCGCAAGAAGATCTCATCACGGAGGCAGAAAAAGCTTTGCGTAATCCATCTGCGAAAAGTTTCTTTCTGTGTATTTTGAGTCAGCGCAAGGGCTCTGATAGCCAGAAAACGGACTTCAATTCAAGTCGGCGTGCAAAGGTTTTTAACACTGTTTCTTTGTCGTCGAAAGTAGAAAATGAAGCATTTGATGCGCTGGTGAGATTGGGTTGTGCTTTGCTCGATGTTTGTGCACAAGAACGCGATTTTGAAACCGCTGCTGCACTACTCAAGCTCACTGCGGGCTTGTATACGTCTGTCACATCCAAAGATGGTGAAAATGCTGTCGTTTATCTATCGGCTCGCATTGGAGGCCACCATGTGTATGCCGAACTTGGAGTTTGGGAGACGGTTATGCGATCCCATCTGTCTGCTCGACACGAAACGTTGAAGGAAGACCAAGCATCTTCAGAAGCAGATAACGACGTGGAAGTAGATGAATATGAGGCTACGATCTCAACGCTATACGAAATGGTTGCATATGGTATCCCTGCAGAAGAGTTGGCCAAGTTTTCTTCATGGCGAAGTTTGAAAAATGGCTGGTTCAAGAGTGAAAAGGGACAGCGCTTCTTTTACTATCGAAGAGACTCAGCGTTCGCCGGGAGCAGGAGGACGTCTTCCACTGGTGCTACCATCAGTGACATTGATGCTTTAGGCTTGACAAAGGTTTTCGAACAACAAGCCGATTGATTTACCAAGCTTCGACGGCTCTGAACTTCATTGGATTGAAACTGGGTGGTGTCATCCAGCTGCCAATTCTTCTCGGCGGCTCGGCGCATCTGATACGAACATGAACGCCAAGCGTCAAGGAACACAGAATATTTTGAATTTGCTTGACGAGCAGCAGACATCTCACAGACATGAGAAGCGCATGAAACGGGCAGCAGTCACAGTCATGTCACATATCGGTTCATCAGTGATTGCAACTGGTGGTCTTGATGGTGGCGTTTTCTTGCTCGCAGAGTTCGCACAGACCGTAGAAGCAGTGGTACAGATAAGAGTCCACAGGAAATTTCTTGGGACTCTTGCGCAGTTAGGGAGTGCACCTAGATTGGGGTAGTTCAGGGAGTCGCTTCGCTTCGGTTGGTTCACCATCGGGATTTGACGGTGAATACGGCGTTGGGCCGTTTCATGCATCGCCACAACCCGCGGTGTTTCTCAATCAATCGACACTGGGGCCACAAAAAAACGCCGAACCCCAGACGAGCAGGACATACTCCGGGAAATGGACGGTTGTCGCGTTATTGCTGGTACAACCTGCGGTGATTTGCGGGTTTGGTCCATCAGAGACGTATTCTCTGCAGTTTTCTTTGCAAAAGGGAGCGAATCATCGTCATCGGCCAGATTTGGACCAAGCGGCAGTGGAACGGATTTCGCCGCTGGTAGTTCATTGACCCGCCTGAAATTTTCTTTGCGAGGAGGCTCTTTCTGGACACCGCGGCGGAGTATCTTGCGTTGACGTCCCTCTCCGTTATTTAGACCAGATTCTATCATTACGGGTGGTGCAGACGGGCTGATTAAGCTGTGGAGCTTGAGATCGCCAAACATATCTGGGATCGGGCAGCGCGGTATGGAAGTGGATGCGAGTCGCATTGTCCACTCTGCTTTACCTGCAAGTCCCCGGACCACTGCTGCTCGAAGCGGAGACGCTCTTAGCATTCTTTCAGGACACGGTGGCCGTATCCTCTGCGTCAAGACTGCATGGCATGGCGATCGACTTCTTTCCTGTGGAGCTGACCGTACTGTCAGAGTATGGGACATTTCCGGAAGCGGCGGGCGCTGTTTGAATACGCTGTCGGGACATTTCGGATGGGTAACGAAAGTTAATTACTGGGGCCCGAACACCATCATATCAGCCTCTACCGACCGATCCATCGCGCTATGGGACACTCGCGTTCGGAGCACACCACTATTTGCTTTAAGGCATCACCTGGCACCTGTCTCCGATATTCTGGTAGGAGCGCGAACGGACCCAGTTATCGTGAGCGCTGGTCTTGATGGGCAGGTCAATGCCTGGGACTTTCGAAGGCTCTCAGGCAGAGCGAACAGCTCCCCTCTCGCGACATTACCTGATAGTAAGAAAGCACACCGCTGTCAAGTAATCCGAGATCCCATCGCTAATTTAAATCTGAGGGATCATGAAAGGCATCGCCATGTTGCTGGTACTTTATTATTGAGCCGAGCGGCAGTTCGAGAAAACATCAACAGCGTCTATTGCCTCGGATCAGACGGCACAATGCGAGAATGGGATACTTTAAGTGGGAGAATCCTCTCTGAACACGCGACCGGCCACACGGATGCCATCAGTGGCTTTTGTTCCATTGGACAAGACGACACGGAGGCATCAATCGATGGTACGACAAGAGGAATGGCAACCGCCACCATAAGCGCATCTTGGGATGGAACCGTTCGTATGCGTCGTCTCGTTGGGCATCAGTAATTCCACACTGACGGATATGATAATTTTCCAATACGTTTGAGCAAATGCACACGAGTGCATTCAATTAGAATAAGCTATTAGGTCAAAAAAATGTAGACATAAATGATGACAACATTGATTTATCAATATTCATGACTACCTCTAACGCGCTCGACGAACTCCCTAGCGCAGTACCGCTAGGACGACAAGGAGGTCTGCGCGATGTTGCCAGGATGTTGCTGCAAAATATAAGGCAAATGCCGAGAATGACATTTGTTCGACATTGCATAAATCAACAAGCACGAGACGCCAAACGATGGGAAAGAAATCAAAGGATTGTTTCTGGCGTTGAGACACATTTACGAAGGAAAATGGAGGGAGCCGGCGTGGGAACTTTGTCGGCAGCTCTTTGGAGCGCTGTTTTACCCGTATTCTTGACCATGACGACTCTTTAGTTTTATACAGTTTTATTTGTGGGTTCGATTACGTTGGTTTTCATCGGCGCGTGAATTGCATCATGAGGCGCTTTGTATATATCAACATCAAACCAAGAAATCGATACGAAAAGTACGCAACCTGCTTCATCGAGCCATTCGACGAGACCCTTCATCGCCAGCTTATTTGTCACTAGCAGCAAGCTATCTGTACCCACCAGACTATCCTCGACACAAAGAAATCCCGAAGAAGCGCTCAAAGTTCTCGAGAAATGCCGTGGCAACACAAAAGGAGGAGAAGACATGGTTCGGGCACTCATTTTGACTGCGAGGCCATACAGTGAGTCAAAGTGTAGTTCTTTAGTAAGCTCGTAGAACACCGTTGAGATACACTTGATAATCGTCGTAGGCTAGTCCAAAGATGTCCAGTCTTCAGATAGCAGACGATACAAAGAGATTCGTTACGGAGCAAGCGAATACGAAAAGGGGACAAAGTGCAATTGAAGATCAAATCGCAAATTATGGGCAAAGCTTGCCATGTTCGCACGAAGCCATCCAAGATCCAACGCCAAATAGCAGAACTATTTGGGCATTGGTTTGTCGACTTCCCGCGAACAGTAAAGCATTACTTAGACTAAAATCATACTCTTTCTCGCCTAGAATCATGCACGAGGATGCATTAGTTAGGGCTGAAACTTTCCACTTAGCCCGAAACCAAAGCCTTCTTCCTTAAGTAACTCGTTGCACGAATAATACATAGGCCGGAGTCTTGAGGTGTCGTAACCATCACCAGGGATAGGGATATCCACTTCAACTCTCCTCTCATCCGACTGCATGTATCAAGATCTTCATTTCCGGCGGAGCCAGAAAACAAAACACAAATAAAACCAATGGTCCAACATTGGCATCAAGTTCTGCGTCATAGTATTGGACAGTACTATGAAACATACGTCTTGACGGACCTTGCCACAAATTTCACAAATAGGGACGACAACGATCGGTCGTTGTCACCATTTCTGCACCAGGTACCGATTGTTCTCAAAGGCCGCGCGAGGCAGGGGCTTCGTGAAATAATCGGCACGTTGCTTGTCCGAAGAACACTTCTTCAAAATGAACTCGAGCGCATACTGCCAAAACCAATGCCATTTCACCAGGAAGTACTTGGTGCGATTGGTAATGCGTTGATTCTGTGCGAGTATCAAAGCGCCTTGATTGTCTTCAAACACAGTAGCATTTACAACTGTTTCCACATCCGCAGGCATCGCCAAAGCATTAACAACCTCTTGAAGAAGTTTCTTCACTGGCAGGAGAACCTTCAAGGCCTGGGAGAGAGCGGAATATTCAGTGCTCGAGTGTACTCAGAGAGATGTGTCTGCAACTGCGATTTCCAAACAGCCGGGCATCCACAAATGAAAATGATGTATCCAGTTCGCGACTTTGCCGAATCGGAACTCCTCGAGTCTTCGGCACCGTGAAGCGAACAGAAATCTGCATCAACGAATAAGTCCACAGAAATGTCTTTGGTGGGCTTGAAAATCATTCCTTTGTCGCGAGTTGCCTTCAAGTATCGGATGATAGTTTTAACTGCAGTAGCATGACTCTGCTTCGGCGCTGAACTGAAACGACAGACTTGACTCACTGCGAATGCGATGTCTGGGCGACTGTTTGTAGATAAATACAATAACATCCCAACAACACTTGAATAGGACCATTCTTCATTCATTTTCTCTCCGTCGGGGTCAGAACCAAGCGCAGCCTGGGAAGTAGGCATCAGATTCGGCTTGCAATCCTCCATTTTGTAGTGCGCAGGATCTTGTCGATAAGACCAGTCTGAGTCATAGTAAATTCGCCTTCATTCGATTTCTCGAATTTGATTCCTAGGAACTCTTCAAAACTACCTTCCTTCGTCAAGCTGTTTTCCTCCAATTGTTCCAC
This sequence comes from Fistulifera pelliculosa, assembly GCA_026008555.1. NCBI lineage: Eukaryota > Bacillariophyta > Bacillariophyceae > Naviculales > Stauroneidaceae > Fistulifera > Fistulifera pelliculosa. The sequence continues at coordinate 32,096 of BROJ01000061.1, read as the reverse complement.
TAACTTGTCGATGTCTTCGGGATTCTTCGCTGCAATACCAGCATCATCGACGTAAAGAACGACCATCATATCTTTCTTGTAGAAGAAGCATTGATCATGAGTGGTCTGAGTGAAGCCGAGTTCCTTCAGAGCTTCCGAAATGCAATTATACCAAAGTCGAGGGCAATCGTCGTTCCATACAAAGATTTCTTCAATCGAAGACAAGTACCGGGTCCTTTGGTCGATCTGAAACCTCGAGGCAAATGTACCCAGATCGGTTTCGACAATTTCGCATGTAGAAAAGCGTTGCTGAAGTCAATCGACACGGTAACCCATCCGAGAATCAAAGCCAATATCAGAAACATTCGAACTGAAATCCAAGAAACAACGGGCGCATATGTTTCGGTGCCGGGTCTTTCCTTTTCGAGATCACCTCGAACGCAAGTACGGCCTTTGAATTTCTTGAAACTTCCATCCGGTCGACGCTTTCTCACAAATGTCCAAGTCATCGGCACGATCGGTTCTTCTGCGTCGCTGATCGGAACTTCGTCCCAGGAGTCGTGAGCCTCGAGATCTTGAATTTCTTTGACGGCAGATTCCAACCAATGCTTCCGCTCATGGGATTTTCATCGCTTGATCCCAAGTCAGAACGTCCGGATTTGAATGCCCCAACTTTGCCTTGTAGCTCAAATAGGCGTCCGTCATATCTGCAGTGACCGCAGGGTAATCTCGAAGCAAGTAGGCCAAATATCGTACTCTGTTGGCATGTGTTGAATCATCGGAAACAGTCTCCGACATCGTCAAGTGATCATCGGAAGAAGGAGAAAACTGTTTCGTCGTTGAACAACAAGGTATCCTTCATTGTCGAGACGTGCTGGAGGTTTTCGAGTACGGGTGCTGCGTCGCAGCGGTGTCGAAGCGGTAGTCGGAGCGGTAACAGTCTTAGTCGACGCCAATTTAGGTTTAGACCCAGCGAAAAGAGGTGGGGACGGGATCGCAGCAGAAATAGGCGTAGAGGTCGCAGAAACTTTCGAAGGAGCAGGTGTCTGAAGAACTGGGTTGGACACTGGAGTGGTCGGTGCAATTTTCTCCCTCTGAGACGAAGGTGCAACCGGAGAATCAACCACTGAAGTAGACGGTAGTACAGGTTCATAGACTTCAACGGGAGTCGTCGACGGCTTGTTGAAAGGATTGATGTACTCCCTCTGTTGTCCTGACTCCCTCTGATTGATTGATGCAGTGGTATCGTTCCGAATAACAGGCTCAACAGGACCAAACTTCGGTTCGGAAGGAGGCTCGATAGAGAGCGACACCGGTGGTGACACTCGATCCATTGCTTCTTCGATCCTATCACTATCCATATTCGCACGAACGATATCAGGGTCAGGTAAACAGGCCGGTCACCTTCCGGATCATCATCGTCGATCACGTAGTGATGAGTACCTTCACCGAACATGTTGTCCCATGCCGAAGTGCCCAACTCGGGAAGTTGAGTCAAGTCGGTATGGACGGTACTGAAGAGATCGTCGAATACCACGTGGTACTGAGGAGTGATGGCTCCTGTTTCCAAGTTGAGACATAGAGGAACTGTCGTGGCGTGATTCGGACTGACACCCATGTACATTTCTCGTTCGGACCGAGGATCCCAACGCGGAACCTTCTTTCCATCATGGATCTTACTATCCAATACGTACACTGGACAGCCCCAAGTATGTAGATCGTGGAAACGAGAGTTGGGCCATCGGGACTTTGTGAACAAATCCGAAGGGCTTAGACCGTTAAACTTCTCCATCGGGGTGTGATTGTAGATATAGACAGCGTGCTGCACGGCCATCGGCCATCGCTTGGAGTCAGTAACATCGGGCCAATGGATAGCGGCGTGAAGCATCATCGCCCGCGAGAGACATAATGGTCTGAATCCCTCGTTCAGCAATACCATTGTGATGATGCGCCTACACCGGCATATTGCGTTGTCTGCTGGAATGTCTCTAAGTGTTCACCATAGGTTTTGAAGTGAATGCCGATCCGTTGTCCGAGAGATATGATTGAACCACGACTCCAAAATCCCTACAGTGAAGCTCATACGCATTCTTCGCGGTCAACGTCTCGTGTGTGGTCATATGCACTTGTTCTTGAATAAAATGTACGACGACGCATGATCCACAAAGATCGCACCACCAGAAAATTGTTTCTTTTCATCTTCTTTTCCGTATGTATGAAACAATCGACCGCGAGTCGAACATAGAAAATGGTCGACACTGACTCGCTGACCAGGTAAGAGATCGCCTGTTCTGATTGCGCCTTGTTTTTCATGGATCACTTTTGACTTCAAACCAGGTTTGCTGCGCTGTCGTTGTTTTGCAAACTGACATGCAGCACACATCGGAAGCGGCAGGAGGATCTACTCGCTTGCGCATGAAGTCGCCGAGTCGCTTCACTGTGCGCCAAGATGCCCATTCGCATGATAAACTGCACAGAGCGCATGTTCAAATGTCCGAGCCGATGGTGCCATTTGAGAAGCTCACGCTGTGCCGGAGACAAATTCATGTTGTTGTTGATCGTCGTTGTCACGGCTGCATTGAGAGCTCGATGAACTTGGGGCCAGCGTCCACGGAGTATGCTTCTTTCACAGGTAAGTTGGTTCCTTGTTGTAACATCACTGTGATTGAATTCCTTGCTAACTCGTCACCGTTGGTCGTTGCCCCACTTAGCGTCAACTTTCCAGCTTCTTGCGTGATTGTCTCGTCGGGGTATGCATTCAAGAGATCACTGGTGCTTAGTAGACGGACTGTTGTGTCGGGGACCCAGACAGCGGGAACTTTCAAAGTGCGAAGCATTCCTTTGTCGTCTTGGAAGGACCATGCGACATGTCGTATCCTTTGACCGACGTCCAACCTTTGATACCGTGGATTTTCGTGTCGGCCGCTTTCAACTCCCCAACAAAGTCATGGCGGTTGCAGGTTACCGAAATACTTGCACCTGAGTCCCAAATTACCGGAAATTGATGCTCCTTCTCCACATTGTTGTCAATAGCTGCGCGAGGATGGGTGAAGGCCGCTTTCAAAGCAGTGAGAAGACTGAAACTGGGAACTTTGGAACCGCCATATACGCAAAATGCGAGGTACCACAACAATCAACCGTGTTTCTGGGACAGTTGCTGCACCACTTGGCTCTTTTCTCATCTTGGGGTTGTGTCTCGTTTACTGTTTCGACGTTTGTATGCGTCTCATTCGCTGTTTCAGTGCATTCGACGCAACAATTTGCCCTGTCTTCGTAAGTCTTGTGGGGTGGTTCTATGCTGTTCGTGTTGTGCGTCCCGAAATGATGCCAATTCGCACAGAGCGCACATCGCAAAAGTTCACCGGCATCTGAGAGAAACCGTAGGGGAGCTTTGCGGGAGCCTCGCTTGGGAGTTGCCTTTGTGCTATGCTTGCGAGTGCGTTGCTTCTCCCTCAAGTGGCACTGGCGTTGTCTTGGACAACGAGTGCTTCTTGAACTGAATCTGCTTGTCAAACTCTGCAAAGCGTGCAGCATCAAAGCTTGGAGAGACAGCTTGGGCCAACCGAGTGTAGGCTTCAGCTTGCTGTTTCTTTCGGGCCTTTGCGCTTGGCTTGGGAAACTTTGAAAGTGCGTCTGCATATCCTTGACGATGTGATCGGACGGCAGTCGACCCAACTCGCGAGAGCGATGCTTGAAACTTGGCTCCATTGCGACGAAAGTATCGTGGGTAGTTGTCGAACGGAATCCTTTCAAACGGGGAAGTTTCGCGCGGAATCGAGCGCTGAGTTACCACAAACGCCAACAAAGCCAACAACCAACCAATCGGGCAAGAATCCAGCTCACGGGAAGGTACGGAAGCGAAAGACCCAACAATACACTGGCAATCGGGACCACGAGCGCAGACAGAGTCGACGTCGCACTCTGAGGTCCCACGGGAAAGTCCGCCATCCAGGCGTAGTGATCGAACGCAACATCGTTCGCCTGGAGGTTAGTTTCAGGCTTGCTCTGCCCGTCTTGCTTGCCGGTATGTGGCGGTGCCATGGGTGGTGGACCATCGGCCACATTTTGCGCACCAGTAGAATTTGCTCCTTGACTTCTTGACCGCTTTCTCCCGGTTTCGGAGCTTGGTGCTTGGAGAAACTCTTACCGTTCTGGCGCTTTGGGTTGGGAAACGACCCTTTCCTTGAGTTGGTTTAACTCGCGTCCTTCTGAGCTTGCGCGCGCCTTGGATCCACTGGCTTCTTTGGTTCGGGACAATCGCGAGCGAAGTGATCCGGAGAGTCGCAGTTGAAGCAGCGGCGGAGTCATTTGCAATCACTGGGTAGGCAAAGCCTCGGAGCTCCACGCCTGTCCTGAGAGGTTTTCGCCGGTTCCCAGAGCCCGTCGTTCAACATAATGCGGTAGTTCTTGGTCGCTGCATCACAGATGTGATGATAGTTGATCGAATTAGAATTAAGATACTTAATCCTCTCATCTTGACTCAAATGACTTGTGCGTAGCAAAGCCTTCTGTAGTTCCGCTTGTATTGTCAATAGTTCGTGACGATAGATGTCGGTCCTATCAGAACTGCTGTTGGCTGAAAGGAAACTCAACAGCATGTCTTTGATGAGACTGCTGTCAAATTGACCAATGCGAATCAACTCGAGCGACTTGAGGCGGTACTGAGTAGACATAGCCGCAATATCTTGACCGGAGTAGTTCTGAGGCTTGAAGGACTTGATTTCGCCTTGATTCGCTCTCCGTAGGTGAGCGAAACCGCGTGACGATACTAATGAAGGCGAACCAAACCTCAAGAAAAGAGGGTTTCTCGGAGACCAAAGAGCGAACTTCCGTGGCTAAAGTCTCATCAATACTATTGTAGAAGTATTTGATTTCTCTTCGCTGTTTGCCTTGTCCATAGGATCGTATTTCGACACGACTTCCTTGATCGCATTCCTAGCGCTGTCCGGATCCACGAATACCGAGTGGTGCGTCACCACGTTGAGACACCGCGACTCATCGCGGGTCGCGCAGATGGCCAATCGGGCCGACCCGAACATTTCGGAATGTTCTGTTACTTTGCGTTCAAATTCTCGGAGATCGTCGCCTGTTTTGAACTTCGTTTCTTCACCAGTAATACGAGACTTGAAGGAAGACTGCGCGGTGCGTATGTCTGTAGCTCGATACATTCCAGCGGTGATGGAATCAGGCTGTTCGGCAAGTCCGCTCCAATCTGGTTTGGGAATGCCACCACACCAGGCAACAAGGCGACCGCCGACGGTCGAAACGCCTCCCATCAACGGTGTCATTGGAGGTTCGGAGTCGCTTCGACTCTGCGGCCATGCGAATGGCGGCCGTAAGCTCTGCAGCAATCTCGGCTGCGCTGGGCACCGGAGGTGCGATCACCGGTAAATCGATGTCTGCCATCTCAAGAGTTTCTTGAGACCAACCGTCGGTTTCTTGCGAAAGATCGTCGAAGAAGAAACTCGGAGAGCTTTCTTGGGCGGCAGATCGAGCCGATCTGTCTGGAGTACTGGAGTGTCCGACACGATGTGTCGATTCAGCTGAAAGGGTAAGAAGACTTAAGGGCGTCCCTCAAGGCTTGCGATGCAAAGGATCTGGGCTCAGCAACCAGTCAAAGTGTAGTTCTTTAGTAAGCTCGTAGAACACCGTTGAGATACACTTGATAATCGTCGTAGGCTAGTCCAAAGATGTCCAGTCTTCAGATAGCAGACGATACAAAGAGATTCGTTACGGAGCAAGCGAATACGAAAAGGGACAAAGTGCAATTGAAGATCAAATCGCAAATTATGGGCAAAGCTTGCCATGTTCGCACGAAGCCATCCAAGATCCAACGCCAAATAGCAGAACTATTTGGGCATTGGTTTGTCGACTTCCCACGAACAGTAAAGCATTACTTAGACTAAAATCATACTCTTTCTCGCCTAGAATCATGCACGAGGATGCATTAGTTAGGGGCTGAAACTTTCCACTTAGCCCGAAACCAAAGCCTTCTTCCTTAAGTAACTCGTTGCACGAATAATACATAGGCCGGAGTCTTGAGGTGTCGTAACCATCACCAGGGATAGGGATATCCACTTCAACTGTGGGGTCAAGATCATATGATACTCGATGCTTTGAGACAGGATGCTTATTTGAACAGGGCATTTGCCAAGAATACGAATTGGAACTCGTCTTCAACAAACAGTGGTAGCACAACAGGTGCTATTGAATCAAAAGAAAGCAAAAAAGACAAGTGATTTTGAGACGATCATTGCTTTTATTTTAGATCACTATGATTATGATTTCACAAGCTTCTTTATTCAATGTACTATCAACAGGCTCAAACTATCATTTTAGAATCCTCAGAAATAATGACGACGACGGTGATACCAAGAGGAGTAGGAGCTCGTGTCTTGCTCAGGAGATTGGCCCTGAGTCTGCCCAAATTCTTGAATTCCCCGTCACCTGCCTTTTCGTAGTATCATCACCTTGCCACGGTTCACGACACATGGGGCATGTGGGATGACTCCCCTGCTGTCCCAACCAGTGACCAATGCATCGCTTGTGGAAATTGGCACCGCATCGAGCTCGACAGTGCATATTATCTGCAGCGTCCTCGAGCACGTCAAAGCAAATAGGACAGTCTTGGAGATCCTCTCGACACGCTACACTGGAACAGGATCTTGCTGTCCTTGCTGAAGCTTGGCGTATGCACTTTGCACCACCGCGTTCGCCATGACGCCTCCACTCACCTGCTGGAAACGCTGCGCCATATAAGCATACATTTCTTCCAGTTCTGTACCAATCCAGGCTTGTTGATACAGTAACGGTGAAGTCGATGGAATCGCCATGACTTTGAGCAATACAAAGAGAATGTGTTTGCAGAGATTGCCTTTGCGTGATCCGGACAGCTGCACATCGGAGCTCGTCCAATGGTAACGTCATAGACGTTGCCCGTCGAGCCCAAAACGACGAATTTGCACGACAGATCTTGACGATTGACGTCCGATTTGGTCACCAAGTAGAGCGATTGCGAAAGAGCTCGGTCGATTCGTTGCTGGACTCCTTGGGGAGGAGTCTGGCGGAAGCGCTTGGCTCGTTTCTCAGGTTTTGCAGCATCGCTGCTTTTTTTTCTGGAAGGTGAAACAGTTTTCGGCAGTTGTGGAGCTTCAGCGACATTGGACTGTAGAAATTCCAAGTAGCGCTGTCGGAGGGTATCTGTGGAACCTGTTGCAGGTAATTCACAGGCTTTCAAAGCAGCCTGAAGCTGAGCACGGGACAAATCGGACGCTTCTGTCGTGCTTTTGATCGAAGCGGACGACGCCACGATTGCGCTCATTTGCTTTGCGTTCTCGCTTTCCGACATTTCAAGCGATTTCAAAGTAAGTCGATGATCAATGAAAAGATAGTAAGGAAGCGCCTATTATAAGCGAAGGAATATCGAATGAAAGTGTTGGAACGCCGCCTACGTTCATTCAATTCAGAAACAGCTTGATCGCCGGAACGAGCACAAACGAAAAAACGACGAGACGAGAGTGGGTACCGCTAAGACTCGTAGATGGTTCGTCAGCAATGATGCCGATTGACTAAAATTACTGTCTACGAAACGCACTTTTCAATAGTCCAGGAAGAAAGATTATAGAGTGTTGACATGATCTTTTCATTTCATAACGCTGAGTGAATGATTATCTCAAGAATGGCTTAAACATGAGTCATCCTTTGCTGTGACAAAGGGTCTTTTCGAAGAACAGTCTAAAATCAACTTCGCAGATACCAGGATTCTCGGCAGAATCCTTCCAATAGTCTTTGCCAGCCCCAACATCAACAGATTTTGTTCGCTTTAGGTCAATCAGTTGCTTTCGAACGCTGTCGGGGATGGCCTTGCATTGCACCTCGCAATGATTCTTTGGCATGTTTTGGGCTGATTGGTAGATTCCTTCCAGAGTCGAAGGATAGTAAACAGCGCCCCGTGGTCGTGCATGATAAGGAACCTGAGCACAATGAATGCACATGACTCCTACTTGATGCACCGTAATAGGCTTATTTCTCCCCTGCACTTTTCCTCCTTTTCGCTCCGCGGAGCGTCCTGTTTCGACGTACACCATTTGCTGTCTCAAATAGGACTGGTATTTCGATAAAACATATTCATCTTCTTGTGCAAAGACAGGCATGATTCGATCGCCTTCATTGTTTGTCTGTGGTGATTCGTTGCAAGTCGGCTGCTGCAGAGATTCTCTGTCATGCATAGTAGAAGAAGGATTGCTTCGAAGCGATTGCAAGGAAGCATCGCCTTTGTGATTATCGTGCCCTAGCTGCGCTCGTATGGCAGCGGATACATCTAGCCCTATCATATTACATTGCGAAACCGCTGGGAGCGTCCAAAGTGAAGCGGAAGCGCTTGGTCGTTCAGGAATTCCAGCTAATCTGAAAGACAGCTCAAACAAAGAGTCATTATGAATCGCACGAGCATGACGCAGCAACTGGTTCGTCAATGTGCTAGATATCTGAGAGTCAGACAGCGGGTTTCTCAACTGTGTACCTGGCTGAGTTGTCAATGAATGATGCTGAGGAGCAAAATTTGTTTTGGAGGTCGGTACGTTTAGCAGCGCTAGGAAAATTGGTGTGGGCTGACTGAATCCCATAGAAGGATCAAAGTCGAAGACTGTAGATGGGCACTGCGACCGACTTGTTGAGTCACCACTACTCGATAACATGTGCTGCAATAAAAGCGTCTGAACCAAGTTTATGTTCACTGCTCGCCGAGGCCTGACTGTGGTTGTTCAAACAATGATTCAAAGCGGCATCAATTTCAGACCTAGCAAATGGAAGATGATTGTCGATCTTCCATCCTGTTAAGCCTGTTTGGAAGATTCCCAACATTAGCATCCGCCATGAGCCATGACACTATGGTATCTTTTGTTTCTTGGGAACAGAAACAAAATAATTGTCGGCGGATGTTTTTGTTTTGAATTGAAAAAAAAACGAAGATTTTTCGCGGCAATCCGAAGCTGAGACTGTCAGAAACGCAGAAAAAGAGCTGTTTTCATACACTGGATTTGATAGTACAAACTGTAAAGGTTTTTGATGGGCCACCTGCTTGAGGACGCTCAATCCAAATACATCTATAGTAATGGGTCGGAACGGTACTCTAGAGAAACCACAACTCGATACCAGGTACGGTACTCGATCGAAAACAGAAGCGGATGTTCGTGACTCGCCACTCGCACCTCTCGCACTCTCATGACCCGGAAAGAACGCCTGTCGCTCGTCGGATAATTATCGTCGACGCGATAGCCGGTTGCACGTTGATCCTTTTAAAGTGCACTACATTGTACTAATGTCATTCAGCACTTGGGGCATTCGTGCTTTGTGCGAGCGCGCCGCGCAATTTACAGTATAAGTCTCCCGGGCTAAATTTCTTTTGTAGAGGGCACTGGATACATTGCAAGCCACAGCTATTTTTCTTGTATTTACCAATAAGTAGTTTTGGAGATGGGTTTGCGGGCTTGCATGTTGCCGAATTGGAGGTGTCTTGCGCATTGGCTTTGGCCTTCCGGGCCACCTGTAAACTCCACAAAACCGACCACAGCTTCATTGCACTGTTCATTGTCGCTCAAGAAAAAAGGACTTGTAACAGCGTTTTGTGAGATGGTGGACACTACCCGAGGCACCATGTCTCCTCACCTTTTGAGCATTGCCTTAGTCGGCATTCTTGCGCTCAAATCGACGCCTTATCTATCTGTTTTTGCATTTCCTTTCGGAGTAACTGCTCTCTGTGTCTTGGCCTTCTTGGCTGGTGTTGTTGTCTTTGTGGACCGCTACACCCGTAAGGAACTGCGTCAGAGTTGCGAAGCAACCGAGCATCTATGTGAATTGTCAAAGGTGTGCCCCGTCGGAGAAAAGTCTCGAAGACTTGGACAGAATCTCCAACGACATGGGGCTTTCGGCACTTTGGAAGGAGGAAATTCAAGGAAACGAAAAAGTCTTCAAGATTCTTCTCACCGGAGTCACAGGATACGTAGGAAAGGCGTTTCTGTTTCAGCTTTTGCGAGAGATTGCTGCGGCGGAGAAAGGGCAAAGAAAAGCTCCCTCACAAGGTGTACGTCATGGCCCGTGGCAACGCTCGCAAAATCTCTCGGCCGCCGTACGTCTCTCAGCGATCCGCGACGAGGCAATGTTTGCTCCGTACAAGGAGCAGTGGGACGCGGTTGTTATGGCCGCCGGATCGGGTGACTTGCAGGACGACAACTGCGGCATGTCGGACGAGACTCTTGAGATGCTCAAGGCAGCCGAGTTGACGCACATTGTGCACTGCGCCGCCGACGTGAACTTCAACCGCCCCATCCCAGAAGCAGCAGGAATGAATATTTCCCCGGCTCTCAAGTTGCAGAAAATGTCCAAGGAATGGCCCACCTGTACCCGCTTTGTGCATTGCTCCACCTGTTTCATCAATCCTGAATGTGGTTCGGAAGACAGTCCGTTGCCAGAAAAACTCTACTCGCTCGGAAAGTACGATCCCCAAGACATTTACGATTCCATGCGCGGTGACATGGAGCTTGCTCTCAAAGTGAAAAAGGAGTTTGACTTTCCCAACAACTACTGCTTCACGAAATGCGTTGCCGAACATTTGGTGGCCCGAAACAACGATGATGCAACGGTCGAGCTTCGTATCGTCCGTCCTGCTATTGTGGGGCCTGCCTGGTTGCTTCCGAAGCGAGGCTGGAACGGTGATAAGCCCTCCACAATTTCGGGAGTGTTTTTGCTGTGGGGAACTCGGGTCATTCGATTCGCGCCGGTGGTGACTGCTCCCATGCCCGTCATTCCGGTCGATGTGGTGGCCGCTTGCATTGTGAACGCCATGGTCGCACCTCCTGTGAAAAGGTCGCCAACAAGTACCCCCTCAGTGTACGCAACATTATCTGGTCGCACAAGTCACCCAAGCAGTTCATGTCGGGTATGCGCATGGCGAAATGTGCCATTCACGCCGCCATGTCGATTGGTCATTTCACTACAACAGAAGCTTCGGTTTCTTACTTGCTCTTAGACTTGGTTGCGAAAATTCCCTCTTTGTTCGGACTTCTTCATGCTGTGTTCAACTTGGGTCCTCTCTACCTTCTCAAGTTCGTATGCTGGGTTGTTAAAACGGCAGGGATCAAGTCTGTTCTCGAAAAGGTCCCAGTTGTCCAGCTCTTCAAATTCTCTGACATGCTCAACCTGTACAAACCGTTCATGGGCAGAGAGTACAAATTTGCGAGCACGATCGATGTCCCTGAATCCTTCAACAACGATTGCTATGTTGCTGGTTTGATCACGGCCACTCACTCTTTCTGGGTGAAAATGTTCCCGGAACTGTCCAAGATCTCCGATTCCTTGAGTTGCTTCCCAAGGGACGATTAGACTTATGGTGGGCAATGACACAGCCTTCAAAAACGTTCCAGGATAAAATGGTTGGCTTTCTGGCTTGCAAAATTTTGCGAGCGACATGCACTAGCGCCGAGTTTGACTTCCACTCGGCTGACGAAGTGCTGCACCTGATGGATCAACTGGAGCAATCCATGTCAACTCAGAAGCACTCCCTCTGCTTTGCGTCTACCCGTAAATCTGTTCTTGATTTTATTCTTGTCAAGTTCCTTGCTTTCAACTTGTCCGCGATGGGCTTTGATATCCCGACGGTACTTTCGAAGCCCGAGTTTCAGGATACTAGCCTCTCAAAAAAGCTCGATGCAGTATCGCGAAATTATGACAGACACGCATCGGTCGCCGTCTTTATGGAACGAACAGGACCTAGCAAGAAGCTGAACGCTACCGCTGTCCAAAAGATTGCCCAGATGGCTAATGTCGACGACGTTATCATGATTCCCACAAGCATGGAGCACCAGGCACTAAATGACAGTGAAGTTTTATTGCAAAGTGTTCGATCGAACAGTAACGTTGGACTCAGTGACATGATTTCTCTGTACTGGAAAATCTGCGTCCTCAAGCAGGCCAAGCCTGTTTCACTTGGAGATGTCAGAATCTCTTTTGGGTCTCCATTCACGCTTCAGGCTGATGTTAATGCCGAAACCGTTGTTGAAAAAGTGTACTCCGAACTGGATCGCGTATCATGCGCTTCTAGCTAAAAGGCTCTGCAAAACCGAGCCCAGGTTAAAATTAAGCCTATAAAATCTATGTTCGTACTTCGTTATTGCAAAACAGTTATGATAGACAAACAAAAGACTTCGAAGTCTAAAACATGAGAATTATTACTTATTTCTGGACCTTGAAGAAGTCCTTTGTTTGTAGCAGTCGTTCTGAGGGGCGGCTTGCTCCTGGTACCCCTGCCAGATCCGCTAAAACTGCTCGGGCCTCTGCTGCCAGGTTTGCTTGGAGTTGCTTGCTGCGCATAATCGGACCGTCGCGATGACAACCCGTCAATTGGCTGACCGGATGTAACGGCGCGCTCGATGGCATTCGCCAGAACCTTATCGCGCTTGGCTACTAAAGCAGTTACTTTCCTTTCTGTCCTTGCCGAGCTGTCCTTCCAGTTCTATGTAAATAGTCCAATGCATTTAGAGGAAAATCAAACAGGACAACATGATCTACCGTCGGTATATCAAGTCCTCGCGCTGCCAGATCTGTGCAGACGAGTACCTCATTTTGCTCACTGTTACGAAATAACTTGAGATTTTCAAGACGCACAGCTGAGTTCAATTCTCCGTGATAAGCCAGCGATGGAACGGATACTTCGGAAAGTGCAAACTGCACGGCTCGGCAGGAAGCGGCGGTGTTGCAAAAGACCATTGTACGTGAGGACCGCTGCGAAGCAAGCAAATCCAGAAGCAAATTGATTTTATCCGAGCCTCCCACATCGACAAAACTTGCTGCAAATGAGGTACTGTTTGATGCAGTCCCTTGGCTTTCAATACTTTCATTTTCGGAAGGAGGAGCGGTGATTGTCGATTGAGTGCCGCGGGCTTGGCAGCGGAACCCGTTTGATGATGCTTCTTCGCCCCACCAATTCGTCATCTCCCAGAATTTTCTGAATCGCCTGTGTCATGGTGGCAGATGTAAAGACAAGTCGCGGAGCATCCTCTTGCAGATCCGTTTCCGGGTCAATCCCTTTTGTCCGGCTTGCTTGTGATACATGATCGGATACAAAAGCTCACGCAAATCTCCCACAAAGCCCTGCTCCACAATGGTATCCATTTCATCCAATACAATATGCTGCACTCGACTGAGAAATAGATTGCCATCTTTCCAGTGTTTCAAGAGACGCCCCGGAGTGGCTACAACAATATCAATGGGCCGGTCCAGATCCTGTCGCTGACGACCATACGACTTGCTACTCCCGTACAATCCACCCGCGCAGGAAAGTTTGAGACCGTGACAGATTTGTTTGACAATTCCTGTAATTTGTACAACGAGTTCTCGTGTCGGCGCTAAAATGATAAGCCGGGGTCGCTTGCTGGGGCGTTCCGTGTCGGTCGACAAGTCCTGCAATTTGCACAGCTGCAGCAACGGCAACGCATAGGCGAGGGTTTTCCCGATCCCGTCGCCGCCAGAAACGAGACATTGTCTTTTGGTTTGAGTATAGTCGGAATAGCGAGTTTCTGAACGGGCGTCGGAGAAGCAAATCCTAATTCGTCGCGCACAAAGTCGGACAAATGGGGCCACAATCCTAAACTATTCCATGATACATTCTTCTCAGCCTCTTGCGTCTGATCTGGATTGGTAAAGGAGCTCTGCTTTTCGAAAATGCAGACGCGTCGTTGGTAGAGTAGCACCGAGTGAGAGGAGCGAATTGTTGATTCTGCAGAAGAAACGTCTTTTGAATGGGTTGATTAAGATACTCGATGCGAGCTTCCTTGGATCTCGAAGCGCGGTGAAACATCGCACCCTTCCTACAATCATGACAAAGAATGATAATATTAGCCAGAACGAGGTCATAATAAGAAAAAAGAAGAATGATTTGCTTGAATAAAGATTGCACAGAATGATTATTGACAGTGATGATGGCAGATGCAGATGGACGTGCACTTATTTCAAAGTGCTGAATGGTGACAACTAAACCGTCTGTCTGTCCGCCCCTCTACTGCTGCATTGAGTCACGTGTCGGAACGACTGAATAATTGTCGTCTGTCTGCTCATCCTCCAGCGCGATCGGAATGCGTCAACGCAATTTTCACAAAACATCACACGTCTTGCGTGTGTGCAAAGAATCACTACGACGTATCATTCCTATCAATCTGCTTTGGTACATTTCATTTGCACGCTCAAAAGAGGTTCCTTCATTAAGAGTCAAATATTCAAGCAGCAATAATAGCAACGATGAGGAATAGCTCAGTTTGGATCATTCTTTGCTGGGCAAGCTGCATCCATTCGACATTTTCCTTTACCCCTCTCTTGTCGAGTCGATATAAGCACAACCCTCCTTTGAAAAGGAATCCTTCAGAAACAAAATTGCATTTATCAGTCACGGAAATCTCTTCGATTGTCATGGCGGCGGAAGAACAATCCTGGCGTCAATATGTTCCGTTGGCTGTCAGTGGCTTTGTGATTGTCGATATATTACTTGGATCACCGGCCGCCAATTCCGTCATGGGCTTCATGCGAGCGCAAGAAGAAGCGACAGATGAAGGAGAAACCCCAGAAGGAGGCACCCGGAAACGACGAAAAGTCGTCACTACAGGCGAACGGGTCGACTCCATGGCCGTCGCACAGGCAGCGATTGACAAGGCGAATGCTACTTTGGAATTGAAACGATTCTTGGAAGACAAGAAAACGGATTGGGACAAAATGGAAGACATACGAAAAGAAATGGATCGGCAAATGCAAGAATTAGATGAGAAAATCAAGGAGCAAAAGGAACAGCAGAAGTAGTGAGCGAGCACATAACGGAAGCGATTCCTTCAGAACATGCAGTGAGAGGATAAACTTATAATACATCGTATCGAATTGTGAGAGCACACAAGATACCTGCGTGCTTAGGACATCTCCTCGAGGTCCCCATATCACAGCTAGGAGCAATGCATGCCGGAGGGGAGTCTTCTGGGTAGAAAAATTGCAGAGTAACATACAACGGCTCTAGCTCAATAACTCTTTCTTTTCGATACAGGAGCGTTCAGTTTATCATCACGAAAGCCATTATTTACTCTAGAATGATCACAAATTTTTAAAAAAGCTCCCAACGTTGAAGGTTGAAGCTTGAACTAAATTAGTCAATTCGCGACTCGATGCGGCAAGACTGACGAGAGGGGCGAAAAGACCGCAAAAATGACCCTTGAAATTCCCGATGACGATGACTGCATGAGTGGATGACGACGAATGAACAAGACTTGCCCATGGCGTTTCAAGTCCCAGACGCAAGATACGAAGGGATAATACAAGTTGTCGTTGCTGTTACTGCCACACAACAGCTGTGAGGCCTCGCTTGATTCATTTCTGGTTTCTTATAAACGAACAGAGGAAGCAACATGAAGCCCCAGGCTTTGCAAGATGCCATCAAAGGACTCGCTCTGAAAAAGAAAGAAAAGGAGAATGGAAAGATCCTTATGTGAAGAAATACACCATCACGAAAGAGGACTACTTGAGAGAAAAGCAACGTTTCAATCCGACGGCCGTGAGGTCTTTGGAGGAGCCTCTAGCCGATTCTTCCATGCTTTCGGAAATGCAATCTTTGTTGCAGCAGATGCAAGCAGAGAAATATGATTGGAAAAGGATCGCGATGCTCTTTTGAACGAGATGAGTCAAGTCAAATCACAAATCAAAGGGACATCTTCTGCAGGGCCCAGTCCAACTACAGGCGATGGCAACTCGGCAGAGTTGAGCGCCTTGCGGGCCGAAGTGAAGGACTTGAAACTAGAACTGGAACAATTGCAGACATCATCCGCCAAGGAGTTGGAATCTCTGCGACAAGAACTGAATGTGATCAAAAACAACAACAGCCTGGGTGCTCCGTCTAGTTCAAGTGTTTCAAATAATAGTGAAGTGGAAAGTCTACGACAGGAACTTCAGTCGCTCCGTTCGGTCACCAACGATCTGGACAAGCTCAAAGACGAAATCGCCAAGCTCAAAACGACAAAAACATATACAACAGCTACAAGTAGCTCGAATAGTATTGATGATTTGAGGGACGAAGTGTCACTGCTGAAAACAAACATGGTCAGTTCGAACGAGATTGACAGTCTGCGAAAGGAAATTGCTGAACTAAAGTGACCGGACGATCACGACCAAGTACGCCTTCGAGAGCGTCGGTCGAGCCTCAGAATTCGCCCAAAACGCCATGTAAATCTTCTTTCAAAAGGAAAAGAAAAAAGTACGCTTCCTTCGTGCAAACCGCATTCGGTGCAAGAGCTCTCCGATCGACAACGCAAGGATAAGGTGCTGAAAGAATATCTAGTCTCCAAAACGGGTTTACCATTCTTGTACAAGAGCATGTCGATTCCGGATTACACGAACGAGGAAGGGAAATCAAACATTTGGTATGCTTTGAGAATCGCCTTTACATTCCCAAAAGTTACGAGACCTGACCATGGAATACTACGTGCAGCATCATCCGTATGATTCTTATACAGCCATGGAACGACACTGTATTTGGCCCGATTGCGAGGAGGAAATGAAGGAATACAAAAGAATAGATCATAATGACAACAATACAAAGTAGCAGAGTATTTTGGACTCAATAGCGATACTACTTGTTGAACTGGATTGTGCGAGCAATATTTGTCTACTTATTCGTTTCAATTGCTGCTAAGCTGCTTTCCGGGTCGTTTCAATATAAACACCGAACCTTTGTGCCCCTCGTTATCCGAATCGTATCATCGATATAAACTGTGTTCAACCATCCCCGAGGACCAAATAAACCCAGTGGAAAAATCCAATCAATCAAGGACGACTTGACGTTGAAGCGACAGGCCTGAAACTTGACATCAATTTGTCGTGCATTCACCCGACTGGGTACAAAATCGACCAGAACAGTCACCGTCGCTCGTTGTTGTTTCCCAAAAACGTTAATGTCTACAGTGACGACATTGATGACTTGCTTCGATTTCATGTCAATCGTTTGCGTGCTTCGAAAGTCTCCCACCGATGTTGCGAGACCCGCTTCTTCCAATTTATCTTCTAATGCGCGAGGAAGAACCGGATTGGAGCGACCTTCTCGGGACGGATTGTTGCTGTAGGATTGATTTTCCAAGGGATTGATCCAAGATAAAAACAGTCGATTCGATTCGGGAGCGTCTGGGTCTTGTGCCGTCCAAATCAGTTCCCAAGGTCCTGGGTATCGATAGGAAGGATATGTAGTTATTAGTCATTATATGACCACCGAAACACCGTAAAAGTGCCCTTTTCAGACTTACCGGCAAGTGCCTGAATCACTTCCGCGTCAGGAGTCAGGCATTCCTTTTCCATCAAACGTACCGTCGCCAAGATATCCGCAGTAAGCCGTTGATTGGTGGGCGTATTTTGGGGCCTGTTCGAGGAGCTCAAATAGATCATCTTTGGCATTCTTTGTAACTGCGCAAAGACCGTCATGTCGCGAGGCATCGAGATGGCCGAGAAAAGCAAATGCAGGTGACGCAGTCAGAGCGTAAAAGAAACACGCCGCCGTCAAGAGAGTCTCACTCGTGAATAATCTTCGACCCATATGCGCTATCGCTTCTAAAAATTGATGGATAGGAATACTAATCACCGACTTGCTTGTGTTGCAACAATGAGACAAAGAAAAAAAGTCGTTGTGTTTTTTGTTTCGTCGCCCAGGTTCACGAATCACGAGTCGGGTCACGAGAAAAAAATATCCCTGCTTCCTGCTACGCCCGTCCGGCGTCCGGATTTTCGAATCCCGACCGACGGTTTCTCGTTTGCCCAACATTTTTTTGACTTCGACAAAAGACGACGATCCTTTCACAAGCATTGCAGAAATAAAAGAAAATGGAGCAAGCTTACATCTCCGAAGGAACCTCAATTGATAAGGTGAGCCTTTTTCTAGTTCATGCTCTCGTTGCCCTGTTGGATCGACGTTTCATTTTATTCATTCGTTCGTTTTGGGGCTTGCTGGGGCCCATCATTATTTTCATTTCATTGTTTGGGGAGGAATTTTATTTTGGGAATGCATTCCAGATTCCTTCGAAATGAGGTTGTTTTATAGTGTATAAAAGAAAACGACGGAATTTTCCTTCCACTTTCGTCACGATTTTTCAAAATGCTTTGGATATTTTGCGTCTCACACATTGAATCTCTTCTGTACCGCTTTTCCAAACAACAGGGCGAAAATGCTCGTCTCAGTTCATTTGTTGGAGCAATCGCTATTGCAGATTTGATTAAAACAACTCTGGGCCCCGAGGACTCGACAAGATCTTGCAAAAGTCGATCCCAGTGATCAAAGTATCACAGTCACCAACGATGGAGCAACCATCTTACGGTCCGTGCATGTCGATAATGCCGCAGCCAAAGTTCTCGTGGATATTGCCAAAGTACAAGACGAACAAGTGGGCGATGGGACTACTTCCGTGGCTGTCTTTGCCGGAGAATTGCTCCGGCAGGCGGAGAGCCTTGTCAACAATCGAATTCACCCGCAAACGATCTGTGATGGATGGCGTCTGGCGAGAGACGGCACGAAAAACGCTCGAGGAGGCTGCTACGAATTCGTCGGAAAATGAAGAGGCGTTTCGTCAGGAACTCTTGGAGATTGCGCAAACGACTCTTTCCAGTAAGATGCTTACATTTGAAAAAACGCATTACGCAAAGCTTGCAGTAGATGCTGTGCTGCGTCTGAAAGGAAGTAACAACTTGGATCATATTCAAGTGCTCAAAAAGCCTGGCGGTTCACTTCGAGACTCATATTTGGAAGAAGGGTTCTTGCTCGATGGAAAATCACCTGGTGTAGGCCAACCTCGTCATGTCGAAAAGCAAAGATTCTCCTTGCGAATACGAGCATGGACACGGACAAGATTAAGATCTACGGAAGTCGTGTCAAGGTTGACAGTATGGACAAGGTCGCTGCGATCGAACAAGCGGAAAAAAGAAAAGATGCGAAGAAAAGTGGAGAAAATCCTGGGACATGGTATTTCGTGTTTCATCAATCGTCAGCTGATCTACAATTATCCTGAGTCTTTGTTTGCCAGTGCTGGAGTCATGGCTATCGAGCACGCTGATTTCGACGGCATTGAGCGATTGGCTGCCGTCTTGGGTGGAGAAGTAGTCAGCACATTCGATCGTCCCGATCTCGTGACGCTCGGAGAGTGTGATGTCATTGAGGAGGTACGTGAGAACGCATATTTTTCTCTGAACATATTTTCATATCGTTAATTTCCTTTTTTTGCGGTCAGGTAATGATTGGAGACGACAAAGTCCTTCGCTTCGGTGGCTGCAAGTCGGGTGAAGCTTGCTCCATCGTGCTTCGTGGTGCCTCGTCGCACTTGTTAGACGAAGCGGAACGTTCGCTGCATGATGCTCTTGCGATCCTCATCGCCACCGTGAAAGAGCCGAGAACTGTCTATGGAGGTGGTTGCACAGAGGTCATGATGGCAGCTGCAGTTGACCGTGCTGCACAGGAAACCCCGGGTAAGAAAGCTTTGGCCATGGCAGCATTCGCCACTGCCTTGCGACAATTGCCAACCATTGTCGCTGACAATGGAGGATATGATGCTGCCGAGCTTGTTACGGAGCTGCAAGCAGCTCATGCGGCAGGAAAAGCGTCGTTTGGCCTTGACATGGAAAAAGGATGCATTGGGGACATGAAAGAACTGGGAATCCGCGAAGCTTTCGCGAGCAAGCTGAATGTCGTGATGAGCGCCTCAGAAGCCGCCGAAATGATTTTGAGAGTCGATGACATTATCAAAGCAGCACCTCGACAGAGATCTGAAATGGGTTATTAAACGAATCGATAATGGATTTCGTTGCAATCTACTATTCAATAGCGCAATGTCACAATGCCACGCACCTAAAATAGCCTATTCATAGACTATCCCACTAGTCTGACGGCCATGGCACAAGCTCATTTTACAATCTTCGAACTATCGCTAAATCGTTTGAGATCGATAGTTCAGATAATTACGCGTAAGGGGAAACAAATTTTGAAATATGAGTAGCTAAAGACCATATCAAAATACGTCTATCTGTTTGACTTCATAGCTTGTTTAGAGTAGTGGAGAAAACGCATCTAACTTCTGTATTGAAATCTCGTTATTGGGAAATCGTTTGCAATAGTTATATTAGACAGCTCACAGACCTAGTTGCAACTGCATACCCTGTCGATGGTGTACCTGCGCATGCCGCTGCTGATCTTCGTCTAGAGCAGCATCTGCTTCTTGCGCCGTGTTCCAAGTACTTTTGTGATCCATGTAATCTGTATATACCTTGGTTTGGGAAGTTCGTTCTTTGTCACGCAGTAATAATTTTTTTTCAGATCGAGAGCTTCGGAAGGAACACTGTAGGGAGGGCGAGTAGAAACGTCAGCTGCAAACAAAATGTATGTGTTCTCGCCATCAAGATCAACATTTACCATTCTATTCGTACCGGATCATCCTTCTCGTGCAGCTTGTAGCGGCAACAAGGACAAAACACAATGCCTGCCTCAGCACAACAGCTAATTCGGCCGCAGTAAAGACAGTTTATTATGACATCATGCCGGGTGCCAAAACAACCGCAGCTTTTTACTTGGGCATCTCCTTGTTGTGGCTTGGGCAACGACGACAATTTCCGAAAGCCGGGTTTCTGGGCGGGTTGTGAGCTTTCTTTATGTGACTTTGGTGCAGATGAATGTGTTGCTTTAGAGTTCTCATTGATGTTCTTGGATGCCTTTGCTGGCAATGGTTTTTCTTTTATGGATAATTTTGCATCTTGCGTTCCGTCGCTTCATGATTGGGGCAGATTTCGCGGCAACTTTCGAATTAGTATTCGAAGGTTTCGAAGGCACCTTCTTTTCCGGTAGCTTCGTCTGGTTGCTTTTCTGAATTACTGGGTCGGGATCAGCTTCTGGTTCTTCCACAATTAACGTTTCACCTTGTTGGTATCGAATCACATTTTCAACAAAGACACGAAAAGTAGATTGCTTGCTCGTTGCAGATCCTAAGAGTTGCTCAAGATACCCAGACAAATCCTATATTTTCGACAAGCAAGATTGTGAGGAATAGATTGTTCCGCATTGATCTATCAAGTAACAGCCAACTTACATCCTTGGAGTCGATCGTGAACAAGTGCTCTACTACGTCACTGACACCATCCTCAAAACCGAAAAGTTTCGCGAGCTGATCGTTGAGAAGAGAAAGATCCAAAGCCTTCTGAGTGTCAGTCGACATGATTAAAAAACTACCTCTGTCTTGCTTTTGAATGAACAGACTGTGAAGGAGGTCAAAGTCAAACAGCAATGTATAATAACGTCATTCGAGTTTATAGTTCATGGTCGATTTTTTACGTTCATGGAGAATTTTCTCGGAGAATGTCCGGGATTAATCAGGTCGTGACTTATGCGATCCAAAACCCTATTCTAGTTCTAGACTACCATAAACGTTTCCGATAACAATATCTTTTACTTTAGTGGTTACAAAAAATACTCGCTGCCCTGCGCCCCTGGCGGTGTGGAGTTAGTCGGTTCTTCAGGTGATGTTTGACTTGTCTGGACATAGCTACCACTGATAGGTGCGCTCTGTGGAGGATGGTTCATTCCGAGAGAATCGGGAGTGATCTGGTATTCTCTTGGCGGCTCGGGTGCAGCTAGTCTTGGAGCCGGAGCGCTTTCAGGAGCCTCAGCTCGAGGTGTTCGAACGTTCGATGGCTGAACGTCGCTCCTCTCACTTGTCCAAGCTTCGCGACCTGCTGTTTTGCTCCCGGCCGAAGGCGATGGCGCTTTCAATCCTGATACTGACACGAAACTACCGCTTGCAAAAGGTTTGAGCTTTCTTCCTCCACCATACTATCTTCCTTCAAACTTTCTAAGAAATGGCTGCTCTTGCGCATTTTGTTATCGATGCTAGATTGCGAAGAATTCATACTTTCTCTGCTTTCTGGTTTTGGCGACTTAGCATCATTTCGCTTTTCTCTTGCGTCTGAAATTCATAAGAGGACGCTCTTGAAAAGGCACCCGACTGATTCGAAGAACCTGTACCTCTTGTCGAACGCCGCTGACGTGAATCTTTGCTTGTGCTCGGATTGATTCCTGGATGAGTCGGCGCTGGGAGCCTTCGCTGCGACCGATGAATTTTGCGCGAGAAAAATCTTGGGAACGAAGATCAACAGCAGGACCGCTGAAGCGATAGTAAAAATCATGAAAACAATGACCAGATAGAATGCTTGAGGAGATTCTCGGACGACAAATAAGATAGGAATCCCAGAAAGCATGGCCTGTAGAAGGGACGCCATTGACGTGGCAATGTACTTTGATTCGGAAAACTCCGACTCGATATAACGTGCCTCATAAGCTTGCCAGTTGGCAGCGGCAAGGAGACTAAGATTCACAGCAGCCAGAGGAAGAAGATAACGGAGAACGTGATCCGATTTACATGCGCCGTATGTTGCGATAACACGATCCCAACCGTCCAGGCCTGGCAAGTCCTCACGGGTATATGTCAAGGGATCCAGTACGCTCCACAAGGTCAAGATAATGGTGTTTGCCATGAGTAAACCAAAAAAGGGCAATGCGACATCCTTCGGCTGGATCTCAACTCGGGCAAAACGAGATTTGCTGTGAAAGATCTTGTTAACTCGCATCGTCTTTGCGAAGAGGGCAGAAAAACTGATAGTAAAGCCCGTCGACGCAAGCCACGGAACCGACATGCAAATAAGCCGCGCTTCGGTATCTGATGGTGCGAAAGGGACTCCGTCGTCATCAAACGATAGCGGAATGAGAGCAGACGCGAGAACCAACACACCGGCGGCGACCATGATCAAAAGAACGGCTGCGCAGCCTTCACAATAATCAAGTTTCTATGAAGAAGAACCCAGCCTGAAAAACCGATTGCGGCAGCGGCGATGAGCGCAAATAAACAGAAACCGACAATGTTCAGAGAGCCAATCAGGTTGTTATCGACCTCCAGAGGAGGCAACTCCAAAGGAATCAGTAAATGCGACAGCACATTCGTCCCGATAATATCCCCTTTGATGGGCTTATCCTGAATCAGTTTCAAAAGCGTGTCAACAGACAGAAGACCCATCTCATACGGCAACTGTCCCACAAGACCCTGAACATACCCCTATCGAGAAACTCCAACTGATTCGGCATGGCATCGCCCGAAACTAGAGTGATATTCTTAGCCCGGTGTTCGTTGACGAAATCTTTCCAGCAGCAGCTTCTCATCGGTGCCCCCATGACAGGAACAATCGCCGTCGGGGCGGGTCATAATTTGCAAACTCCTGCATTTTGGCAATCGCAATATCAATATCACTTTCGATGTCGGCGGGAGAGCCCGGTACCTCGTTCCATAAAACTCCTTTTCCCGTTTCATCTCTTCTTGAAAACCGCGAACACGTTCTTGAAGGTTAGGACTATCGAGAGTCGTGACCAAAGCATAAGTGCCTCCGTTCGGCTGCAACTGCTTTAACACCTTGGCGATCTGCGCTCCAAAGAAGGTGTTATCTGTACCGATGTACGCGTTTCTCATAGAATCTGGTGAATCGCTGTCGAACGTTACAACGGGGATCCCTTTCGCCACCGCTCGATTGATCACCTCAACAATAGTTTCGGCGTTGCGAGCACTAACGGAAATACCATCTACGAGGTCGTTATCAATGAGATCAGCGATGATTTCAGCTTGCTGAATACCAAGAACGTCATCTATATCCGAGATTGGTCCAACGTAGCTACAATTGACCTCCATGTTCAGCCGATTCCCCAAGATGAGAGCACCATCAATGCAACCGTCTCGAGCGCTATCGAAGTATGGGTTCGTGATCGATTTCGACACCAGCGCGATTCGAATCATTCCGTTTGCGTCCTGAGCTCGAACTAGCAAGAAAGGAAGAAGCTTTACTAATGCTCTAAAAGTCATCGCAGCTTCTGTCTTCGCTCACACTTTTCCTCCTGCTTATGTTGGACTCAAAGATAATACGTGCGGTCAGTAGTTCACAAACTTCTTTCGCAGCTCTTCCGTTCTTGACGTTTGCGTTTGTCAGCTTGGAAATTTCTCTCGGCTCGCACCTCCCATCTATCTATCTTTGGCCTTCTGATGACTTCTGGCGCTGACATTTGACATTTGCCGTTTGCACTCTTTTGACGATAATGAACAAGTGAATTGCCGAACCAAAAAATGAACAATTGTGTCCGGTCTAAGTCCAAACTATGCAGCGAACAGTGAAGTAACGATTGTCGTATTCTACTCTTTCAATACCGAGTCAAACGTTCACAAGAAAAACTAAAAGTCACAGGTCACAGTGCCACAAGGACAATCACTTGTAAGAAGGTGAAAAGATTGAAGGTCATTTTCATTTTCAGCTTGTAACTTTATAGTGTTCTTTCCGATCGACTGTTCTCGATTTCGCTGTGCAAGGTTCACTATAGAGTAAAAGAGAAGATGTTTTAGTAAATCGGAGATGTATTTTAGTAGGTTGAACGTTGCACCGTTGCACCGTTGAACCCGAGAATTTTGTTGGACGTTGGACTTGCTATTATTTTGCTATGGCCTCGGCTCTAGGCTAGTGTTCGACTCGGTTTTAAAACCAAAAACCAAAAGACCGTTTTTTGTTGTTTTAAACCAGTTTTGGTTTTAATCATTTCTAATAAAACGGTTTTTTCGTTAGACAACGTACGTCGTACAGACCCTAGGGTCCCTAGGGGTTCATCCAGAAAGCATAGCACCTCCTTTCTACATGTAATCGTCCATTTAAAATGTAAATTATCTATCCATGTTGACATCATATGAAGCGCCAGCCTGTTTTTGGTCTTTGACCTTTACTAAAGTACGAACAACGCAGAGAAGATTGAAAGTGAACCTTTTCTTCTGAGTATGTTGGATATCTTAAAGAAAAGGTGACTTCGAGCTCATCAGCGAAGCAAAAGGAGCATTGATATCTTGATGACGCTCCTGCTTGTCTGCTCATCGATTGGTTCTCTTTACAGGACCCCTATGGTGCGGCCATACCTAGCTTTTGTGCAATGGACGCGACGCACAGACGCGTTATGTGAAAAATCGCAAAACCAATAAAACCGTTTCAAAACGGTTTAAACGGTTCTGGTTTTATGAAAATTAATAAAACGGTTTTGTCGAACACTACTCTAGGCTCCTCTTCTATCTTCTATCTATGGCCCATGGCCTCCTCCCTCCTCTCGAAGGAGGGCAGAGGCAGAAGGCAGAGAGCAGAGCAAAGGGCCCAACGCGCAACGTGCGCGTGACGCTATGTCGATATGTTGTTGCCCGTCGGTCCGCAGTGACACGTAAACACATACGTAGAACATTGAAGCAACTCCATTCAAATTTCTTTATTGATTGGTGATTGGTTCCAACTATACTGTACCAGGTAGTCTACAACACATCGACGGCATCGATCATCGATGTCATGCTACAAGAAATACTCATAAGTTTTCTTTGTCCCGGGTGGTGTCGAACTGCTCAATTGAGGTGAAGCTTGACTTTGTCCCTCAATAATGATTGGGGCGCTTTTCGGATGATTCATTGTAAGAGAGTCGGGGTGATCTGATATTCTATTGGCGGTGCAGGGGCAGCGAATTGAGGGCAGAGGCCGTTTTAGGTTCCTCTGGTGCTATATTCCTCGGAACTGGTGATGTTTGGTGGCTCGGTAGCTGGCCCTCGCTGATTTCACTTTTCTTCGGTTCAGTGTCTGCTGATTTGTTCACGGTCAGCGGCGGCGCTATTTCCTTTGTCTTTGATGGCAACATAATTTCGCTGCTAGCACTATGGTTCGAGTCTTCTTCTTCAACCATACTATCTTCTTGCAAACTTTCCAATATATTCATGCTTTCTCTGCTCTCTGCTTTTGAACGTGATTGTATAGTGTCCGTGTTACCCGGCTCATGGGACTCATAAGATGACACAGCTGAGAACCCGCCTGATGGATTCGAGAGGCCTGAAATATTGGATGATCGCTGCGGACGTGAATCTTTTGCTTGTGCTCGTATTGATTCTTGGATGAGTCGGCGCTGCGAGCCTTCGCTGCGACCGATGAATGGCTGAGCAAGAAGGATTTTTGGAACGAAAATCAGCAACAAGACAGACGAAGAGATGATGAAGATCATAAAGACGATGACAAGGTAGAATGCTTGCGGTGATTCTCGGACAACAAACAAGATAGGTATTCCTGAAAGCATGGCCTGTAGAAGCGAAGCCATGGACATGGCAATAAATTTTGATTCCGCGAACTCTGACTCGATATATCGTGCTTCGTAGGCTTGCCAATTGGCAGCGAGAAGGAGACTGAGATTCACAGCAGCGAGAGGAAGAAGATAACGGAGAACGTGATCCGATTTACATGCCCCATAAGTTGCGATAACACGATCCCAGCCATCCAGGCCTGGCAAGTCCTCACGGGTATATGTCAAGGGATCCAGTACGCTCCACAAGGTCAAAATAATGGTGTTTGCCATGAGTAAACCAAAAAGGGCAATGCGACATCCTTCGGCTGGATCTCAACTCGGGCAAAACGAGATTTGCTGTGAAAGATCTTGTTAACTCGCATCGTCTTTGCGAAGAGGGCAGAAAAACTGATAGTAAAGCCCGTCGACGCAAGCCACGGAACCGACATGCAAATAAGCCGTGCTTCGGTATCTGATGGTGCGAAAGGGACTCCGTCGTCATCAAACGATAGCGGAATGAGAGCAGACGCGAGAACCAACACACCGGCGGCGACCATGATCAAAAGAACGGCTGCGCGGCCTTCACAATAATCAAGTTTCTATGAAGAAGAACCCAGCCTGAAAAACCGATTTTGGCAGCGGCGATGAGCGCAAATAAACAGAAACCGACAATGTTCAGAGAGCCAATCAGGTTGTTATCGACCTCCAGAGGAGGCAACTCCAAAGGAATCAGTAAATGCGACAGCACATTCGTCCCGATAATATCCCCTTTGATGGGCTTATCCTGAATCAGTTTCAAAAGCGTGTCAACAGACAGAAGACCCATCTCATACGGCAACTGTCCCACAAGACCCTGAACATACCCCTATCGAGAAATTCCAACTGATTCGGCATGGCATCGCCCGAAACTAGAGTGATATTCTTAGCCCGGTGTTCGTTGACGAAATCTTTCCAGCAGCAGCTTCTCATCGGTGCCCCCATGACAGGAACAATCGCCGTCGGGGGCGGGTCATAATTTGCAAACTCCTGCATTTTGGCAATCGCAATGTCAATATCACTTTCGATGTCGGCAGGAGAGCCCAGTACCTCGTTCCATAAAACTCCTTTTCCCGTTTCATCTCTTCTTGAAAGCCGCGAACACGTTCTTGAAGGTTAGGACTCTCAATTGATGTAATCAGAGCATAAGTGCCTCCGTTCGGCTGCAACTGCTTTCAACACCTTGGCGATCTGCGCTCCAAAGAAGGTGTTATCTGTGTACCGATGTACGCGTTTCTCATAGAATCTGGTGAATCGCTGTCAAATGTAACGACCGGTATTCCTTTTTCTATCGCGCGGTTGATCACTTCGACCATCGTTTCGGCATTACGGACACTCACGGAGATGCCATCCACGAGGTCGTTATCGACGAGATCAGCGATAATTTCGGCTTGCTCGATACCAAGAATGTCTTCGTCGTCTGCAAATGGTCCAATGTAGCTACAATTGACGTTCATGTTCAACTGATCACCCAAGATAAGAGCCCCATCGACGCAGCCGTCGCCGGCAACATCAAAGTAAGGGTTTTCGATCGATTTGGGAACCAGCGCGATCCGAATCATTCCATTTTCGTCCTGTGTTCGAACCGGCACAAAAGGAAGCAGTGCTATTAATATCCTGAAATACGTTTGCATTTTTCATTGTTCCTGTTTGCTTTTGTCTCTTCTCGATTTGAGCAGCTGGCGAAAGTCAAACAAAAAATAAATATCCTTGTCCATCGGCGACCGTTTTCTTTCAAAGAATGTTGCGGTTTGCGGTTGTCGGCGAGCACGTATCACAGTCGCGCAATCTGTCGTAAGTTTTAGTAGAGATTTTGGTTGGGAACGAACTGGAAACGGTATCCAAAAGACACAATGACACTGAAGAAAGAAAGGAACGCGAAAGACGAACGCCGTTGGCCAAAGAAGACGGTGTACGGTGTAGTAATACTACAGTTGAGCTGATACTAATAACGGATAACGGCCGAAAGCGAACTTGTGGCCTGACGACTGACGACTGACCTCCGAGATTAACCTGACCCAATATCGTTACACGAGCTAGGGCACCAATACTTCTCCGACGAAACACGCAAATAGCGAATGTGCTGAGAACCATGTTACCATGGGGACGACGGTTGATGACGGACCAAACTGTCGGAGGTTGTCGGACGACGGACATACACTCCGCCTTATTTTTGGGACGATGACTCGATGTTGCCACAACATGCAAGCATCTCCATGATCGGAAGGTGAAACGTAATTCATCTTTGCATGCCTCTATTATTGATGTTATTCTAGTGTAATAGGGTTTCTGTGCAACACGAACGTCGATGAGCGATGAGTAATAGTTAGACCTAATTGCTACTGACCACCTAGGGCAAGGAACTATACCTGCAAGCTGGTTTCCATGTTAGTACACTTCGAGAAGACGCAGTTTTAAAGAAGAAAATATCGTATCGTCGATTATTCGAAAGACATGTTACTGTATGCAGACAGAAAATAAATAGGATTGTTTATTTTACAGGCAGGATCCTCGAACTGTTTTATTGGCAATGAGAGAATGCAGATATTTCTTTCTCTTGTTCGTTCTTTGTTCATCTTGTGTTTAAATTATAATATGTGCAAATATACAAGGCTCCACCCGGAACATCAACCGACCACAACAAAAGACTCGCTTGAATGTTCGGACCGAGACGCTGAAGGCACATCCCACTGGTAGATCCAGTCGCTGATTGTTAGGGGTGCATCCGACTTTTCGTTTACCGCTTGGGTCGCGCGTTGTTGGCTAGCTATCTGCAAGTCGAGGCAACGCTGACGTCGCTGCGCGGTGTAATTTTGAAGCGGCTCGGTAGCCAAGGTGACTGCATCTTCCAGTGCTAAGCACGCCGACTGCCCGTACGAGCCGCTCATGCAATGAGCTGCATCTCCGACCAAAACGACGTTGCCATGTACCATTTCTTCTGGAATGTCCGCGTGTGCAGAAGGTTGTAGAAATACTTTATGGGGAGGAGTCGCCTGTAGTAAATCCCGCCAGATTTTGTTTCGGGAGCGGTCAGACGCGCAATGAGTTGGTCGATGGATAGATCCAGGGTCTCGGGCTGTTCGGTTGCGAGCGAAATGGCCCAGTAATAGTATTTGGGTCCTGCAGGTCCAAGAAAGCAAGCTACATCGGGGTTTCCAAAGTAGCTGTACGTCGAGTGACTCTCAAACACAGAGGCAAGCTCGGAAAACGGAATTGCGGCTTTGATGTTGAGTCGAGGGCTGTACTGGATTGGAGTAGGCCGAAAGGCGGAACGGCTTCCATCAGCAGCTACCAGCAAGGTGCGATCCGAAATTTGATACCGTTCGTCAAAATCGAGATTGGTCGTCGTCAAAATTCCATCCATAAAGTCTTTGACCACCGTGTTGTAGTGTATGCGTACGACGTCCTTGGGAAGGGCTTCCAACAGAAGATTTCTGAGAATCCCCATCGAATCATCATCGTCCTACTTCCCTGCGGAGGAATAGGTGCGATAGTGTCGTAAAGCTCACTACTGCTGGGCATGATGATATAGTTCTTTGCACTTGAACGGAATGAAGAAGCACTTTGCGCAATAGTTCCGGTGAAAGGAACTTGAGCGCCTTCAAGCCGTTGTCAGCGAGTTGCAGTGCGGCACCCGAATCTTCATTGTGAAATTGCTCGTGCGATGAAGCCTCGAAGATTGTTATTCTTGCCGCTTGCGGCGCAAGAGCAAGTGCTGTTGCCAGTCCTGCTATACTTCCGCCTATAACGACTACTTCGTCGTATTTTTTCGTCATGGTTGTGATGAGAATCAATAATAAAAATGATGTTGAGCTGTTGAGCGCAATCAATTATACCCAACACGCATTTCCAGCGAATAGCACACACACTGGAAAACGTGTGTTGCAGTGCGTCAATCGTCGCCCTCGTCACAAATCTGTCACGATTTATTCTTACGTAGCTCCAGTACACAAGGCTACGTACCAAGATGGTCGACGCCGAATGCCGAATCTTATTTCACCGGGTCGCTGTATCGCGTAATGTGTACTTCGAAGCTTCGGAATTTCGCAATTCTGGTACCAGTACTGAGACGAGAGTAGGGCATGGAGTATTTCCGCGAGAAACGTTTTCTGTTTTCTTCGAATGGCGAATGGCCGGTCCTTCTGGTACGTACGTCGTGCGGTCGGACAAGGGCAATTCGAATTTCGAATGCCGAATGATGGTCGATGCTGAATGCGAAATTGAACCCAACAACATCATCAACTACGGTATAGGCAAAACATTTTTCTCCAGAAACGCCGAAGGGAATTCTGTCAAGCGTTTCATTCATTCTTGGTCGATGAGGTTACTTCGGAAAGCGAACGCGTTGAAAACGCTGAGCAGAATAACATGGCATGTGTGTTTCAATGTTGACTGCAATTCGTCATTGAAAAAGTCGTAGCGATCAATCAAGTAGTCAAGAAGGTATAACGTAGTCTCGAGCAGCGACTGCTTGGACATTTCCTGTTTTATTTTACGCTGTCAAGGCTGAGTGTGCTCATGTAGGGAGCGCCTGAAATATTGTCAGGGTGGTCAAATATTCGTTTGATGCATCGACATCGATCATCAAAGCACTGAGCACGACGTTCGAGATAGAAACAAGGCAGAATGAATGCACCAGATGTAAGGCATGATTCAGACGAGGATAACGACATTGGTGTCTGACCTCATTTCACTGGACGTCGGTTTTCGCTGGGATGAAAATGTACTTGGCTCGATCGAAAACTTTCGCTTACATAATGGCCGACTGGAAAAAACGCAGTCAGTTGCTACAGAAACGGTTTACTCCGTACAGTATATCGCAATTCACAAAGAGTGTTATAACCGATTAGGCTTCTTAACAGATAGAAAAGTATACTATTGCCTGAACTTCTTCCATACAGCTTCACCGAATTAGGCAAGTCCAACCATAGCAAGGGCGAGCGCGAGCACAACGCTTTGGTAAACTCCCGACGATGACACAGGAGGCGGCAGAATTCCAGTTACCACAGGACTTGAGGATGGCGCGTCTGACATACCGCTTTGCGGGGAAGCGTAACCGTTTCACCTGGCACGCTTGTGGGAGGATCTGAATCACTAACCGAACTGGGTCCGTCCGTGCCAGTGGTATCAATGGTCGGAACGGGACTCGGTGCATCAGATGCTCCTGGTGCAAAAGTACCACCTTCAATTTGACCAGCAGGAGAAAGCGTCGCACCTTCTCCGGTTCCTCCAGATGGCTGACCGGGGTCTGTCGGATCGACGGCCGAACTTGGCTGTCCGGGGTCCATCGGATTCCCTGCCGGAGTAGGCTGACCGGGGTCCGTAGGATTCCCAACAGTCGAGGGTTGATTAGGTCCATCGGATTCCTGCTGGAGTAGGCCGACCGGGTCCGTAGATTTCCGGCAGTCGAGGTTGATTAGGTCCATCGGATTCCCTGCCGGAGTAGGTTGATTAGGATCCATCGGATTCCCTGCCGGAGTCGGTTGATTAGGGTCCATCGGATTCCCTGCCGGAGTAGGCTGATTAGGGTCCATCGGATTCCCTGCCGGAGTAGGTTGATTAGGGTCCATCGGATTCCCTGCCGGAGTAGGTTGATTAGGCTCTCCCATCGGCGCTTTTCCGGGCTCTCCCGCCGGTTTGTCGCCAGGAGTTCCAATTGGAGCATCTGGCTGCTTAGCTGGGGCTGACACTGGAGCGTCAGGTTGCTTGTTAGGAGTTCCGTTTGAGCATCTGGTTGCTTAGCTGGGGCTGACACTGGAGCGTCAGGTTGCTCCTTGTTAGGAGTTCCGTTTGGAGCATCTGGTTGCTTAGCTGGGGCTGATACTGGAGCGTCGGGTTGCTCCTTTCCAGGCGTAGGCGCAGAAACTGGCTTAGCCACAGG